>JAFFZR010028268.1:0-13510 GCA_018397195.1 Lethrus apterus | reverse complement strand
GTTGCCATTTAAAAAAAAAAGTTGGCAATCGTTGTTCAGAGGCGCTTCAAAATAAAACATATTATTTACTGCCAGTTTATAGCGGGCTTTGAACAATTCAATGCGGTTTTTGAATTTTGAAAATCGGATGACTAATAACGATACTACAGCTCTGTCCGTTTTTTATGCACCTCCCTGTATATGTTAAACTTGAATATAGATAATATATGCAAATAAACTTGCATATATTATCTATATTCAAGTTTAACTAATGTCCAACGTTGGATGGAAGGGAAAATGATTGCGATTCAGGTGTTGAAGCGAGGGGAAAAAGAATTAGTATTAGATGGGGAAGGATTATGGTAAATGCAGATTCTGTGGAGTTGGTCAGGATAAGTGGAGTCACTGGGTTGACTACTGTAATGGGCATAGGGACGGACAGGGAGAGGGACAACAAATGGAAGTGATGGGGGAGATGGAGAGGGTCTGACGGTATTGAACAGAATGAAGGAAACGCTGGAACAAAGGGGTACATGACATGTATTAATGACAAATTATGCCAAATAAAGGTATTTTTTATAAAAAGAATAGATGTTTTTTTGAATTTATTAAGAAAAAAGAATATATGTATTTAATCTTTTTACATCCCCAGCATCCACAGTACTACAAACTAATGATTTTTAGTTTGATCGGCCTTTATTATTTGTGTTTAATTTCGAATTTATGTCCTACGTAAGGGAGACGCAATTATATGCAGACAAACAAGTTTCAATTTAGGCGAAGAAGTAGTATTCGTAAAGGAAACAATATTCACATGATCGCTTACTCGCCTCTGAGAAAAAAACCATACGACGTGATGTTTATTTTCCCGTCATTGTCTACACGTCTACACGCTAAGCCAACATGTGATTTTCTCACGAGTAAAATGCGTATCGGTGACGATGTTTTACGTCACATTACCAAATTAATAATAATAATTCACGCGTGACCTTACTATTGGAACATTGTACTCGTGCTATGAATTATTATCAAAAAGCTAAATGTTACAATATCTAGTTGTAAGTATAAAAACTTCTTCACCTTAACGGTAAATGCGTCACGCACTGTTCGTGCGACCTCCAATCTGACATTTTATTGTCTTTCATTTTCGGTTCCCGCCTTTAGCCTTTACAAATTTACGTCTGCACGCTCCGCGAAATCCACTCCACGCTTGGTTAATAAACCTCAAGTAAAAGATAAAAACTGGAATTTAAATGGCCTGAACGATGTGATTAGATATTCAGTAAAAATGATTTTGATTTGTGTCAACGTAAATACACCTTGTTCGCGTAAAACGGTTTTATTATTTCAGAAAAGTTATTTTAAAATATTTAGTTAGTACTTCTTTTTGTTACCCTGCAATGTTGTAGTTCGAAAACAATAATTTTTAAAGCTTTTTTAAGTTTAACTAATGTTTACTTGCAGCGCCTTTTTCCCGCATCTACCGCATTGGTAACTCAATTGTGCACAACGGAGAACACTATAAAATGATAGTCCACTTCCACTCCATTATTCGGCCATATGTTTTTTGTTTTATTTTAATTGGACCGTGCAACAGCACTTTGATACATCGAATATAAATTGTACATTTAAAAAGATCAAGAAACGTAAGTTGTTACTGATAACTTGGTACTTAAAAAATCTGAAAATTTCAGAAATGATATAATCCATTATTATAAAATTCAATTAAATGCCTGTATATACAAAATATTAAAATAATAAAACAATTAATTAAGAAAAGTGTTTTTCGCTTTGACAAAATGTAATTTATTCTTATAAAATTTATTTCGCAACTGAGGATTTGGTTAACCACTGTTTGTGTTTCCAACTGCTACTTAGAAAACAAAATGCAGTGATACACGTAATTGCCGATAACAATCCTTCTTATAAATAAAGAGTACCGTGGTTTTTCTTTGTTTAGACCACTATGTACTAAATACAATATGACATTTAAATTATCTCTAAATTGTAGGAAAATGAATCAAAATGTTGAGACGTGGAAATGACACATTGATAGTGTTATTTTTATACTTTTATCAATTTCATGACCGAATATTATTACTTCAATGTAGATAATACTCCAGGGCAATACAATATCGAAATTTTACGAAATCCATCAAAAGCATACTATGTGTGTAATTTAAATTTGACAGAAACTTATTTATTTTAGATAACTGATGAAGATTCTTCATCATTAAAGCAGAAAACTGGAATAAAATAAACATTTTTTTTAAGTTTACTTTTAATGTCTTTACTTATAATTTTACCACTCCTACGAGAATTGACAAGTTTATTTTTTAGATACACTTCTCCACTTTTGCCTTTGAACTTGTAATTTAATTAATTATTTGTTGTTGATTTTTACCAACTAATTATTTTTATCTGTTTTACGCAATTTTTACTTTCATTTAAATTTTCATTTCTTCGTTATTGGTACCTTTATGATGAGATAGAGAACGAGTTGTAAATCTTGCTTGTATGATTTGACGCTGAGATGTTTCGGGTTGAATGTTGGTTTTTCTATTTTGAACGTTTTATTTAGATTGCAATGTCA
This sequence comes from Lethrus apterus, assembly GCA_018397195.1. Classification (NCBI taxonomy): domain Eukaryota; kingdom Metazoa; phylum Arthropoda; class Insecta; order Coleoptera; family Geotrupidae; genus Lethrus; species Lethrus apterus. The sequence goes on along the minus strand of JAFFZR010028268.1, from coordinate 10,938 downwards.
TTATTTTCATGTCATTATCGTCGTTTTCGGATTATTTATTGGCTGCTTGCGATATCTTACTTATTGTTGCTACAACTGTCACACACGCTTTAATATTTCTTTTAATGTTTCTAAATTTTCTTACTCAGATTAAAAGAAATGCAAAAATATGTCGTAAGAATCTATGCTGAATAAACGATTACTGTGTACAAATACAGTCTCCGTTAGTGATTGTATAGTTCCTAGAAGTAAGGCGATACCACGCCTAAGAGTCTGAAGTAATGGAATATGAACTAGCGGAATCCAGAATTAGGGCTAGTTTGATCTAATGTGTAATCTTTGAGTAAAATTAAGTCCTTGTTACTCATAAAATAATTTATTCGATGATAAATACCCTTACATGTTTCGACGTGTTACCGATTTCTACGGAGTGTCTTACGTGAAACTGTAAATTAAATTGTGATAAGGTTCTTCTGTTCTTTCACTCATTTTTGATTATGAGTTTTACGTAAGTCCCTCCAAAGATAATGGTAACACGTCGAAACATGTAAGGGCGCTTATCGTCGAATTTTTTCTGAGTAACAAGGCTCTAATTTTACCAAAAGAATCACATTAGTGATATTCCAACATAATGGAATATATCTCCACCGTTTACTCAGCTCAGATTTCTCATTTCTTAGATTTTACTGATTATAAAATAATAAATATTTTACATTGGATTTTTCATGACACATATTTCATGACACATGTACCTGTGGTACATCTTCGTCGATTTTAGTATTCTTATTCCTTACTGATTTACGCAACCATTATTTTCGGCTCCAAATAAGTCGTTCGAATGCAGCACTCTATGTTCATCCAGTACTTGTTGCTTTTCTTCACTTACACTGTATCGGGTTACTGAAAAGAGCGCTAAGCTTGTAGTACATTATCAATACATGAAAAAACTTAAATGAAAAACAGATTTTTCTCATAGATGAATTCAGCAGAAATCAAATCTACTAACGTTTTTATTTTTTAATATAATGTTATCTAGTGTTTATTATTGCCATCTTAATTACAATTTGTGTGTCATATTTATTCTTGTAACAATGTCATAGTACACATTTCGTTTAGTCTGACCATTTAAAAAATAATAGACCTTTCCTCGACAGACTGTAAGTCCAACTGAAGAATAATTCTTGAGGTTAAAGGATCACCAAAGACCTCAATGGTGTCAACATATGACGCATGTGGTGATTGTAGATAATCAGGAATATCCACAGTTTATATCACCAAATAAACTAGGAACAGAACGGATCCTTGCAGAACGCCTGAATCAGCATATCCTGCCAGTTGAGAAAGCTTCAATCCAAGTAAGTAGTCTTAGAATTCCATAGTGTTCCCGTTTGTGGTAAAGACGTGGTCGTGAGACTCGATCACAAGCTCTGGCAAAATCCAAATAAAATATATCCATATGATGACCAATATTTTCGGAAAAGCATTGCTGGAGTTAACAGCCCAGAATGAAGCCATCTTGATTGTATAGAATAATGCTGTTGTTTATGAGAATGATTTTGGCTGTATTCCGAAGAAGATCGTCGATAGTTGTTGGGATTGACTTTATCCCCTTTTTAAATCTAGATTTTAACCGAAGCTTCAAGCAAAATAAATGGCAACGATGAAATGTTAACGATTGCATGATACCAGCCAATTGTTCAGGTAAACATGGGGCACAGTTTTTTACGACTTTGAAATGTCATCCAGTCTACAGAATGTTGATAATTCATGCAATATTAGCTCTTTCTGTGATATTTTTAATTAAAGTAATACTACATCTAATATAAAGGAGATCGCCCTATGGTTTTGCCGCGCTTAAACAGTACAGAAAAGTAGCACAAGTAACCATCCAATATCTGCAGTTTTGTTTAATAACTATGCGATTTAGGAAAAACATGGATTTATTCGGAAAATGTATTTCGCGTTGTAAGCTCACGGTTGTACAAAACTCTCATCGATGTGTCATAATTTACGGCCATCCTTATGATATTCTGAAAGCATTGAAATTTTTCTCTATGGTAACATAATTTGAGATATATTTCTATTAACTCGTCAAACTAATTTGTTAGAAATTTTAAATCACGAATTAAAAATTAAGGGCACATCTATATACCTACGCTTGTGTCGCGCTTAATTTTACAAAACATTTAAAAAATATTTGTTCTGACATTTTTAATTGGAGATGAATGTCACGGATCATTAACAGTTTATAAAACTTAATATAATATGAAATCGTCGTTCATATGAAAGTTCATGCAGCATCATCGTAGGACGGATGCTTCTTTACACAAGAGTCCGGCTGACCGTATGCAGACCATTCATTGTAACGGTGTTCCAGCCCGGAGATCGAATAAGCCGTTTTACCTTTTGCGCTGGGTTTGGGATACGTGACCCGACTACAAGCAACGAATTAAGCTTATAAATTATTCGACATACATAGACGAATAATCATTTAAATTCCACTATACGCAGACCACACATTTTTTGTGGAAGGTCACAAACATGCTACAAAAGCGTAACGGTGACATACCGAATTTAGAAAGTTGTCAGAAAAAAAACACATTAATGAAAAGGATTTTATTATATTATTATTAACGTGCTTATTTTATTACTTGACGATGTTGGATTATCTTCTAATAAATTTAAGTCAGCATTTCCACTTGACGTATCCTTGTAGTTCTTGGTCGACCTCGATGACGATAAAAGTTGTTTCCCTTAGTGCTTGGTCCAATCACCTAAAGACATTACTACTAGGATGTTCTCAGAAGATACCTACCGCGATACAGTCTACCAGCAACAGCAGCATTGTTTCGACATTCACCAAATGCACCAAATGCATGTCTGCATATTCGTTGTTCGAAAAAAATTTAATGGCAATTTGACAATGTTTTTTCACGTTCCAGTGACATTTATAAACCATTTTGATATCTATCATCTTGTTACGTTAATGTGGCTTATGGGTAAATTCAGAACAATGTTACTATATCTTTTTTCAAAATTACCACAAAATAATTTTCTAGAGATCGTTTAATTTGAAGAATTAATTACAAACCTGGTTATAGTCATTCAAATTTGTTATTCCACTAACCATAACAAAATTGATCTTTAAAATGTTTTCCAATACCTTACTTAAACGTATAAAGTATAAATTTTAAATCTTTATATCTTCGAAATTAACAGCGATGGAATTTTTTCCCTATTTTTCCCATGATCCTTGGATATTATCTAATAACGTGCAATTGAGTTGTTTTAAATTAAACTGAAAATTCCGTGATACGGGATTCACATAGAATGATACTTAAACATATTAAATTTTCTTTGTTTGGAATTTATGGTTCGTAATACAACACTGTTTTTATGGAACAAGCGTGTTCTTTAAATTAAAATTAAATTATTATTTTTGGTTTTGGAAATTAAGTGTTGGGAATAAATATTTAATACAAGCCAATTTAGCAACTAAGCATGTCTACTTGATAAGAATGAATGGAATATTACTTGCGATGTTTTTCGGTGTTTTTCATGTACTACATTTACGTGTCTAACCTAATCCAATTTTATCAAACCTTTGCTGACACGTAAGGTCAAATTCCTGTTTTTATCGTCTGCTTTATATATAAGTTTTTATCTTTTAAAATGTGCAGCGTCGCTAACGACCTTAACTGCTCATATGTTTATCTGATAAAGTTAGTAATTTAAGTATTATTGACTTCATTACTATAGTAATTTTATTAATAAGTTGTTTGTTAGCCGAGTGTTCACTAGCACGAGGCATGATGAAAATTGCAACATCCATGATTGTAGTCACATGATACTTAATAAACAGACATCAATTAATTCATCTTGCTCCTTATATTTGTATATTATATTACTATGATAAATAGCATTTTGTTTAAATATGTTTATGATCATAACAGGAGAATACATATTTATTCGTTTCATTTATCTCAATACTCAATTTGGTTAGTTCATTTCTTTCTAAATATAATCGCTATTTCAACTTTTCCGTTTCAGTTTACAAAATTATTTTATCTTCTTCCTACACGTGTAACTTTAACTTGCTTATCGAATTCTGATTTCAAGTGTCTTTATCTCCGCAAAAAATAATCTGTTCTACGTTTTACTCAATTGAATTCTAATCTCGAGGTGTTTGTAGATAGGGTGTTATTCCACGCGATAATTATCAACACGAATTTTAATTATTCATTATATCAGCACATGATAAATGATAACATTTTCATCGATAATATTTTTATATGTACTTTATTGATTTTGATTAGCTAAAACACATGGAACTGGTGCACAGTGGTATGAATAATTATAAATATAAATATTTTATTTTAAAATTGCTTAATATCTCATTTTTTGATACATTTAACTTTATTTTAGTTTTAATTGATTGACGAAGAGGATACTTGTTGAAACTCCCTTATTTAAATTAAGAAATAATAAAAAATTCGAAAGTTTCAAATGTTTTATTTTTCACTACAATTGTTTCACCATACAATGGTTTCATTAGGTGGATGATAACTGTTATCGGTTATCATCCACCTGATGAAGCCATTGTATGGTGAAACAATTGTACTGAAAAAATAAAACATTTGAAACCCTCGAATTTTATTATTTGTTATTTTACTTTTATCGATCTTGTTATTTTTTGTTCTCACCATCATGAAAATATTTATTCTTCTTCTACAACACAGAAAACAAAATTCTTTTTTAAGTAAATATTTCTTCTTTTCTAGAATTTCTTTCAACTTGTCAGAACATTTGCAGAAAAGAGCTATATATCATCTGAAAAGAAACACGTCTTCTGTACTAGCTAACATCTACTTGTTCACTGTGGTAGTTTTAGCTCTTCATTTTGTCTGCAATATTCTTTCTGGCATGTATTCACATACTCACGTAACTCTTACACTCTATCCAACAGTTTGTATGTTATCTCTCGTCTTGAGGTGCGTAAGCGAAAACCTCCACCCGGGTTTCGTTAATAAGCATATTTGCATATGCAGTGACAGTCAAGCAGCCCTGAGGGCTAGTTCTTGATTGTAGAGCGAGTCTGGCAAGGTTGTGTCAACACAACCTTGTTCGGATCACCCATACGATCCGATCCGCTAGGTCACAATGGCATTGAAGGCAACGAGGCAGCGGATCAGTTGGCTAGAGTAGGGCGAATAAGTCCTTTTTCGGGTCCGGAACCGGCCTTTTGTGTACCTAAATCTGAAGGAACCTGATTTATTCACTGATAAAAAACTGTGCTCGGGCATAGTTCGAAGCCTATTGGGTCGAGTCCCCCGGCATAAGGCAGTCGAGGCTCCAGTCCAGGCTGGCATAGTTGCTCCAACTCAACAGGGAAAAATTGGGGCGTATAGTGGGCTTGGTGACAGGCCACAATCGCCTAAACAAGCACCCTCACACTATGAGGGTGATAGATCATGCAATGTGTAGGAAGTGTGGAGAGGAGGAGACCTCCACTCATATCCTATGTGATTCCGCTCCACTTAGAACGCTAAAATATAGGTATCTCGGAAAGCAATTCTTTTTGCCGGGCGAGCTATAGGAGCTGGAGTGGGACACACTACTTGCCTTTGTGGAGGCAGGTTCTCCTATAAAATCCTTTATGATGCGGATGCACAATGGGCCTCTAGGCCTAAGTGCTGCGGACTCCTTGGAGTCTGTCTGTGTTTAAAATAATAATATTAATCTCTCGACTTATCAGTTTTCGGTTAAGGTATCTCACATTATTTGAAACTTCATTAATCTTTTAATCACTTCAGATATTCTCTTCTTCATTGCATGACAACCGTAAGGCCAGATATTATTGTATGATATATTGCAATTGTTAGCGACAATCAAAATTAATAATTATTTATCCATTCCGAGCTATTTACGTCAACATTTGACCGATAGATTCTAAAAGCATATCGAACATCAATAACTTCGACCGATAAAAAACATCGTGTACCAGGGTTTTCCTGAAAACCTTATATCCTGCATTCATTTGATGTGATACCAGATTACTGTGTTAACCCACTGGTTATGATGATCTGGTGAAGAGCATATCTTCGAAAGTTATATCTTAACTAGAGACACTATGTTAAAATAATAAAATAAATAAAATAAAACACTGTTTTGTTCTTAGGTTTTCTACTGAGGATGGCAACTTAGTTGCCGAAATAGACCGGTAAGGAAATTTTTGCTATTTGTATAAATTACAGTCACCGTCTCCAATCTTTTTGATTTAATAATAATAAGTAATTAGTAACTCTAATCACCACGACAAAAATAAAATCAAGAAGATATCTAAACAAATTGTGTATAGCTAAGAACACAATAGGTATGGAAACAAAGCTGAATGTAAATAAAAATTAATCAGACAAGTTTTTGAATATTAGAATATCAGTAAATTTCGAATCAGGTTTAGTATGAAATGGAAAGTCGGTTACTATTTCGAGTGCATTATTAATAGAATGAAAATTACTTGTGTCATAATGTGAAAGTAAACCTTATTTATCTTATCTCAGGCAAACATAAATATGTATATGACACTGTTAATGCTTTATCACATTTTCATAAATATTAGACCATTTTTGTGACGCCAGAGATATAGTAAAACGTCTAAAAAATTATCACGGATTGATGTTATCTTGAGTCAATATAATACAAGTAAACAATTAGATAAACAAAATAGCCTAGATAAAAATATGTGAGGAACAATAGCGTTACTTAAACGACGATAAGGCGTAATAAAATTTCCAATATTTTTATATCCTTAGTGTCAGATAGCTTAGAGATAAATGTGAAAAAAAACATTCATTTTATCATATTTGCATGACAACAGGTTTAAAATTTATATAAAAATGTAAATATAAAATAATACTTATTCTTGAGCGCACTAACTTATGCTCTCAGTTGCACAAAGATAATATGCAGGTCATATTGAAATAAGTCCCACTATTTTAACATGTAATAACTGACCGTAGCCCAACCCCAAATATTCAAAAACGGCGGTCTTATGTTGAAGGGTGTGCTAGAAAAAAATATTTTAGTTTTGAGTAAAATATTTTTATTTTTATTTATTTTATTTTATTTAACCCTTTCTGTTCTGCCACCTCAACAGGTCCAATCCAATTACAGAGTGTAACAGAGTCTTTGGGTTGCGGCCACAACTGACTTGTTAGAAACCATTCCAGCACATGCTGCAAGGATTAGGGAAACGTGGAAAACCTAACCAAAATGGTTGGTCGGAAGGCCAACTCAAAGATAGAAACATTGTAAACTTCATCTCTGAAATAAAATTCCAATGTCCATAACTAAGATTTGAACCTTAGACCTTGAGATTACTGACCTACTGACTAATAATGCAGAATTATCGTTTTGCAACATTTCATGTTATTCCCACCATTGGAAATTGATTTTCAACGACGCATATGTAAATGGACATAGGACCATACTTAGAACCGAATGCCCATACAAAAAATGACATTTTTTCTAAAATTTAAAATTAAGATAAGACCTCCGTTTTTGCAGATTTGGGATTGGGTTAAGGTCAGCTATTCCTGGTGAAATAGTGGCAACTATTTCAGAATGACCCTATATATTGTATATAGAATCATTCTGATATAGGGTGTAGGTGATGATTAATTAATCTGTGTTATCGAGTGTTTCAAAATAATGAATAACACGATTTATTTATAATTCATTATTATCCTTAATTAGGTTTTTGTATGATTAAACTGTATAATTAAAATTTTGCAAAATATAATGTCCAAGACAAACTTAGTATGATAAATTTACAATTTTTAAATGATTATATGGATACTAAAAAAATTAGATATTTATATATTTATTAAAATTTTGTTTTTTTTTTTGTAAATTGTTCGATATGGTCTATGAATAATATATAAATTCATTTTGTGTGGGTTGCGATAAATCGTAGGTTCTGGGTACAGTCACTACAACCCACAAATTCATAACTCATAACTTTCATAAATCGAGTGACCGATTTCAAATTATCGATTGCGTGATTGATTTATTTACAAATGTACAGTATGTATGGAAAAAGCTCTCTTGATTTTTACAAGTGCTTTCTATTGTTTTCTGCAGTCTATGAACCAAACGGAATAATTCATAAAATCATACAAATATTAATAAAGCACATAACTTTATACACTTTGTTTTATTTTTTTTTTATTTTTTTGGTGCGGCCATTGTCGCGAAATTTAAAACGTTGGCAAATGCTGAATAAACATATAATGATGATAAACTCTATGAACAATGAATGGTACTCATTGTCAACCTTCAGATGTCAAATAAATGAATACAAAAAAACCTCTTGCCTCTTTATACATACATACATACATAAGCTGTTTTTTTTTTTTTTTGAATATTGCGATATTTATTCCGCTGATATAATTTCCTACATTTAGTATTTATCAAGAAATATTTTCTTCATAGCATATAAGTTTAAAATATACAACATGCTAAAACGGGAGCATCCAATTCATGGTGAATATGGTGATTCTGAAATAGGGTTTTAAACGGTGGCAGCTGACCTTAGCTCTATATTTAATTTCAAATTTCAAAAAATGCAGTTTATTGGAGTATTCGGTTATAACAGTTATATTTGAATATGCGCGCTGAAAAGCTGTTTCTTTCGCGAGAGTATGTAACATGAATTCTGCAAATGCAAATGCGATGAGTCAGCATTATTTTCACATTTTACTAAAAACTATTTTTTGCTGGTAGACCTTCAACATAGCACCGCCACTTTTCAGATTCAGGTTTGGGCTGAGGTTGGCTATCGCCTGTTATAATAGTACTATTTCAAAATTACCCTGTACTTCAAAAATAAGAGGCATATAGACATGATTAAGTTTGAATAAAGATGGGATGTGGTTTGTATCGAAAATTCATCTGATGTTTGAAATAAATAATTGTTTGAAATAAAGGTGTTTTAGCGAAAACGAATTTAAATGGAAAATAAGGGAAGAGTAAGGTAACAAATTAAGCAAAGAACTTACAAGAAAGTGATGAACTAATGTGTGTAAAGTAAATGTGCGGTTCTTTTATAAAAGCTGGATATGCAGAAAAAAAAGACAAACCGACTGAGATACTGAAAAGTAAGTAAGCATCATCCTTATTGACGTCGATTTAACAGACGAAGTTAGAGAAACAGATGCGATTTTAAGAAAAATGATTATGGAGTGGGGATTAAGGATATCCAACAAAAAAATAAAAAAGATGAAGAGTGGTTTGAAGGGAGGGGAGGCTACCTAAAGAAAATAGTGTTTAATAGGCGTATGAAACGAGCTATAAAATAATGGATACATTTTGCAACATATAGAATTATATATTATATATAAGATTTATTTTCTTTAATGTATTACTTAATTAGTTAAGTAGCTGCTGGAGTAGCAGAAGCAGAACTTGGCCAATTGGCTAGAATTTATTACTATTATTGGCTAAAAATAATCTGTTTCTTGCTAGTAGTAATTATACATTTATATTTAATTGTGCTCATATTCAACCCTGATTTTTAATGTTATTAATAGTGTCAAATTCTTGGTTCAATATTATTGAAATTATACTTATCTTTTACTCCTGAGCAATCAACCAATAAAACATCGAAAATGTAATAAATATATTGGTAATAAATATATTTTATTACATTTTCGAGTTTTTATTGGTTTTATTGCTCAGGAGTAAAAGATTAATATAATGTTATTAATAAATATTTCTATTTTGATTTCTTATTACCTAATAAATAATAATAATAATGTCCCTTTATACATAAATGTAGAGTTTGAATATTGCAGCCCAAAAGTAGGTAAGTACGCAATACGTATTTTATTTAGTGCGGAGCTGAATCTTTTGTAATGCGAAACTACTCCAGTGGTTCTTAATATAGTCTATGAAATATTTTGGTACAAAAATACCTATGAACTTAGTGAGTCATTGGCAAAATATATTGTTCACTTACATGTGCTACCAAATCTAAACAAAATAAATCTCTTTCAGCCATGTATAAGCCGACTAACCTTAAATATTGAAAACCTACACTAAATAAAACATGCAATTCAAGTAAATGATAAATTCATTTTTTGTTAACAAAAGCTTAAAACGTATGTGTATGTATTAGGATAAACAACGATTAACTTTACGACACATAAATTATGCTGAGGAACTAGTGACTTTGTATACAGCTGATAACCTGATAAGTTGTGTTTTGACTCAGTTCATCGTATTTCCAATAGATGCAGCTTTGATGGACAAAACATATAATTATAATGTAATATCATTCTCATTTTATTGCAAAATAAATGCCGAATATAAAAGCGTGATTCTTAAAGCATAGATCATTAAAAAAAAACTAACTGTTTAGTTTTCATTAAAGTAAGAAGAAGAAGAAAAAAATATCAAATGCAACATTTCATAATTTAAAATCATATAAAATAGAAATTGCGAGAGTTTCTAAAAATTAAATTAAATATGTGGTCCCCGCGCCATGCACTAATTAAAATTTTTGCCTTGATACCTTTTAAGTCTAGAGGTCCAACAACCTCGCTCAATGGACTTTAACGATGCCAAATTATTTTTCTTAGAATAAAGCGAGAAATTGATAGATGGCACTTACTTGTCGTAAACATTCTTTTTTTTTTTTTGTTATTGTTTTTTACGACTAATTAAAATTTTATTTGAGGGAAAGGAATTGGGTTACACAAATAATTCTCTATACAGGTTGAGTTTTTTTAGATGTTTAGCATGGGGATCTCGGAAACTAGCGGAGATAGAGAGACGATTAAATGGGGAAAGAATTGCAGTTTTACGAGCTCAATTTAATGAGGTTTTTGTTTCTTGGAAAAAATGCATGGCTAACTAGATATCTCGAAAAAATAATTGTTGTGTTCAATGCCTATGGCT
>JAFFZR010028267.1:0-13516 GCA_018397195.1 Lethrus apterus | reverse complement strand
TGATTCATTAATTAATGTTTAAAATTATTATTTCAACCCTTTGAACTAATTGATGAAACAAATTTATAGTAAACTATGCTTTTTAAAGAATGTTTCCATAGTGAATAAATAACAAACGTCAAATATATTTATTACCCGACGAAGATCACGAAACACATTTTTATATTTCTTAATATTGTGTATCGTAATAAATATATTTTATTGCACAACTTGAGTTTTAATTTGGTTGCACGCTCAAGAAAAAAAAAAAAGAAGATAACTTATTTTATTTGTAAAGAATTGCTTTTACAATACAAATGCGGCACAAATAATTTTATAGTAGTGAAAGGATTATTAAATAATAAAACAAAAAATAATTTAACGTAATATTTTTTCAACTGCTTGCCTCTTTTCCTCATTTATCTCTCTCCCTTTCTCTTTTCATTCAAGCAGATAATTGCATTTTCTTTCTCACATTCTCATTCATTCATACAATTGTCTTATATTCACTGCATCAGTGTTTCTATATTTTTCCTCACATTCACACCTAAATCAAGCAATCTTTTTTTTTCATTTCATTCTATTCCCTCGGATATGTCGGGCTGTATCTAAACACCTATGTAATTATTTGTATTTGCTTTCAGAAACCTTTTTTCTGTCTATCCTGTAGCTTTGTTTCTCCTGCAGCTTTGTTTCTCTCATCTCATTTTCTATCAATTAACCTAATTTGTTGTTCTCTTCTACATATGTCTTCATTATCACTTTTGACTATACATACTTCACTTTCACGAGTCTAATGTGTTACTGGTCTTTTATTATCTTCTTTACTACCAATCGTATCGCCCCAGGAACTTTTCTAAAATTGAGATAATAATTAATTTTTACGTCGTAAGTGAAATTGTTGCACGGCTGGGTTTTGCGGGGCATCTTCCCGCATTATTAAACCTAACAGTGCAAATCAGTTGCAAGAAAATGCAAATCAATTTCGTAACTTGGCAATCCTTGTATTCGAGTAAAATAAACTATATTGGTGCTTCTGCCTCATAAATTATGAATTACACTACAGGATTTTTACGATAAATCTGTATGCATGTATTTTATCAATATGCGTACAATACAAGGATTTCTTACCATTTTATTGTTCCTTTTTATTCATATTTGTATTTATATTTAATTATACAGGGTGAGTCATAACGTACGGAAGAGACTAAAAGGGTAGTAAGAGAAGACCAAAATAAATATTTTTTCTTAGTAAAGTTAAATCGATTAATGAAGATTCTGTACAAACTATGCTAGTAACTGACATTTTAAAGTTAAATTGAAGATACCTGATTGTTATTTATGCAATGTAAAATTTAAAAAAATAAAAAAATTTAAAAACATAAAAGTAGCAGCTATTTAATTGTTTTTAAAATGCTTAAATTAAATTTAAAAAAAAACACTGATTCCTCATTAATATCAGTGGTATTCAAAAAGAGGGCGTTAATTTTTAAAAATTTTAAACTGATGCAACTTTCTTGTTATTGATCTTTGGTCAAAAGTTTACTAAAAAAATATATTTATTTTGATTTTATATTACTACCCTTTCAATCTCCTACGTACGTTATGACTCACCCTGTATGTTTATCATTAGAGATATAACAGGAATGTAGTAAATATTCGCGAAATTTCATTTTTTGTTCAAATGCATTACAGTGAATTAATCGAGTAAAGAGTAAAGTATTAATCACTACCGTCAAGCAATGCAAATAGAGCTAAAACAATATTTAATTTTGTTTGAGAAAATTATCTAGTCTGAGTGTGTAGTTTCAATAATAATTTAAACGGGCGCTATAACAAGCGTTTAAGCTTTACCGGTAAATTGTGGTTACTTGCTTACATCAATCTATTAGTTAAGTTTACATTGCAACATGTTTCAGTTTACCACGATTCCTGCCATCAATTTTCATGTAAAGTGCGAATTTAATTTCCTACTTCAGACATAAATATTTATGAGCTTTCCGGTGATAATTCGTAGATTATTTTTAATGAAAGTGTGACGTAATGTCGTTGGAAATTGTATGGAAATGAAAGGGTTGTTAAGCTGTCTCATGTATTCAGTGGCTTCAAACGGCAACATACAATTGTGTCAGTTAGTACTTTATAATTTATTTAATTCAATAATTGGACATGTCTTTAATTAGGCGTGTTGAGTTCCATTCAAATAATAAATTTATTGCGAAAATAATTGATTATTAGTGTCAAATTGTTGGTTGATAGAATTTGTATTTATTTATTTATTAATATATTTTATTGCACAACTTGAGTTTTAATTTGGTTGCACGCTCAAGAAAGAAAAAAAAGAAAATAATTGAGACATATTTTTATTAAAACTGATGTTTATATGCATATAGCAGTATAAAGTAATTTTTAAATTCTGTAATATTAACAATAGTTTAACAAATTAAAGAATGAACGTAATAAAAAGGAAAGAGAAAAGGTCAAAGCTCCGTTCAATTATTCTGCGTTCACATTACGGAGTCAACTGACCAAGTACAATCTGTACAAAAGAAGAAGTTTAATACAACAAATAACATGGTTTACGTATTTTTATATTATATATTTTTTTCCTTTAATTCCCTCTCACCACTTGTCCCAAGTTCGAAGAACTGGATTGAGAGATAGCGATTTGGTTGCGGCCACCGTCTTGCAGATATTAAAGCCTATTCCAGCATAAACAGAAAGGATTAGGAAAACCTAATCAGAATTGTCGATCGGAAGGCCAATTCTGTGATAGAAATTTACAATGTGCCCCACTAAGTCTTGAACCCTAGACCTTGAGATTACTAGCCTACTGACTAAGCCAATATACGAGCAATAACAAATTTATAAAGCGCGTGTATATATGCATGCAACAGAAAAGTTTTCCAATAGGATGGCAGAGTATGTGCCCCATTTCACTTTTCACTTAAATCCCGCCACCATAAGCGGGATGGGTACCCAAATTTAAAGTTCATAGGAGAAAAAGATAATCCATTTGATGCGAAGACTACCTGATAGGGACAACCTCTGTTGAGCTAAGTGAGGACTGAGATTCAACAAAACATGACAGACTATTGGTTGAATTTTGGATATTCAAGTTATGACACTAAATTCCTCTAATTCATTCGAATCAAGGTGGACAGATGCATTAATGTGATAAGAGAAACATGAAACCTATCTTCCAAATGAGTAGACGGATAAAAGTTTAGAAAGGAATATGTACGAGAAAAAAAAACAATTTAAGAACTTTATAATTTTAGACGAGGAAAGCCGGAGAAAATTATAATACAACAATGAAAATAAAATCAGAGCACCAAAGAGTATTGTATTAATGAATAAGTGAAGAAGAAATGGGCAAGGGGTAATATTTTATATACTGTAATTTAATAATAATATGTAATCAAATTTAATGGTCGCTGTATGAAGAAGCAACATAAAATATCGTCCAAAAGCACAGGTAGAGAACGGAAAATTGCATTTTTGAGGAGTTGTTGGATAATAAAAAAATTGTGGGCCTGGAATAGGAAGATTTCTTGAATGAAAAAATGTATAGTTTTGAATAATATTTTGATATAAAATTACGAATATGTATGGTTTTCACCAACAGAAATGCATTTGATTGATACAAATAAATTTAATACAAATTAGTCTGTTTTAAATTATAATTTTCTTAAATTGGGGAAACCAGTTTCAGTGTTGATTGTTTCAAGAAAATATTTTTCTTTGTGTAATATAGGAAAACTTTTATATGTGACTTCAGGTAAAGTAGTGAAAATGTTATCGCAAATTTATTTTAGGGCAAGGGAGGAAAAAAATATGACTAAAACGGGAACAAAAACCATAGAGAAAGGCGTGGATAGGGCATATAACTGGAAAAAATACAAAAAAAAGGAGTTGAGGAATGAGGATTAGGGATGACTTTATACATTAAATTAACTGCTAGAAATGGGTATAGAGAAAATGGAAAGGAAAGCTTCATGTATGCTTTTGAAATCATTTTCGACGAATTTGATAGATGCATATTAAGGAATCTATTACAAAGATTAGGTGTAGATTAATACTAGTAAAAAAATTAGCGCAATTATGAAGGTGGGGAAGAGTTAATTGCGGAATTTAGGAATTACAAGGGGTTGTAACGCGAATAAACGTTAAATCCACAATATTTATTTTTCAGAATTGAAATATTTACTTAGACGGCGTAAGATTGTCTGGTATTGATGAGGGACAAAATGTCATTCAAGATTCAATAGAATAGATATTTGAACAAAAGCGCGGTAGAACTGAATGTGAATAAACGAATATTACGATATTTAGGAAAAAGGAGAGGCATGAGTGATCGAAGAGACGAAATCTAAGACAGTGGAGAGGGAGAACAATGAAGCTCAAAAATCCAAATATTGTTTTAAATCTGGGAGGAATTTTGTTGTGGTATTGCGGTACGAGCTGCCGACATTCGCTATCCCGTTCGTCCTCTTCAAGATTTTTACTGTAATAGTTTTATTACATATTTTCCCCAACTTACACAAAGCTCACCCCTTAAATACCTCGGTAAAATGTGGCAGTCATGGAACGGTGCCTGAAAAGGGGAGCGCAGCATGAAAAGTTTGTGCAGCCCTGACTTAAATTCCAATGACATGAAAATATTTACACATAATTAATTATAAAATTAAATTGTAAGATCTTTTAATAAATATATCTTCTTCGGATAAATGTAATTATATATTCCTTAAAAGCGAATGCGCTATATTAATTCAAAAAATATAGATATCTTTCATAACACAATGTACAGGCGATATTTCCAAATAAAAGTCTTTCATATTGGTTCGATGTATAGACTTCATAAATAATTTATGAAGGTTGTAGATCTCTCTCTCGTCTTCTGCAGTTTCCTCGTTCATTTTATTAGCCATTGCCTCGTCAATCATAAAGTTTAGAAAACAACTATTTATGCGCATAATATTGAATATTTTTCTCCATCTAAAATATGAATTTTAATATAAATGCATTAATCCTACACATGTATAAAATAGTACTTACTATTTGGGGTTTAATTTATAATTAAAATAAAAATATTTATTATTATAATCAATAATTTTAATTACCCTAAGGGTGTTAAGATAAAGGTAAAACATAACATAACATAACATTCATTGCATTGGTTCTATTTCTTATTATAAATAAACTGTGCCCATTTTTTCTTGTTTTTTTTGCGTCATTTCAGGATACTCCTCGTTTCTTCGAACATTCCGCTCCTGTCCCATGTTTTCCTTGGTCTGCCTCTTTTCCTCTTGTGTGTTGATCTTGCCATCCAAATTCTTTTTGTTTGTCTTCTTTCTTTCATCCGTATTACATGCCCAAACCATTTTAGTTTCTGGCTTTCTATAAATAATTAAATAAAATAGTAAAAAATTTAACTGTAATTTAATAACTCATTTTTCAAAAATCTACACAGAGCTTAATTTTATTTGTTAAAAATAATCATTTTTATGCCAAATCCAATTTTCGAGCTTCATTTATTTGGGTTAAGCCTTAATTTTTTTAAATAGCGATCCTCCATTTTTATGTTTTCATTTTTGAACATGTGGCAGTTAAAAAAAAAATTATCAATTATTTTCTTAATGCAAGGAATGAGGAGTCATATGAACATAATGTTATCACTCGAAATCAAATGAAGGAAATTGCATTTTAGGTAAAAAAAATTTTTTTAATAACAATTTGAATTAGTTTGTTACTTTAGTTTTTACGTTTATTAGAGCTTTGTTAACATTTTTAAAATCTGTTTTAAAGAAGGGGCCTACCAGTGTAGTAAAGATTTAATAAAACGTTTTTACTAATCAAATTAAATAATAATAATAATAATAACACGATCTATTCTATTTATTTATATTAAATATTAAGTTTTATAATAACATTTTGTTTGTATTTACATAAAGGTTACGATGTAGATTAATATGTTGGTCAAAATAAAAGCAATAAGAAAAGAAATAATAAGTTAAAAATATTTGAAGAGATTACAATGAGGAATGATTTGAACACGTCTTTCCACAAGCTTAGGTTCCTCGTACATCGAACTGAAAGAAACCTTAAGAAAAGAAAGAATAAGTGAAAATTTAGAAATATTGTTTACAATAATGAGAAATGATCTGAACTCGCTTCTGCTCAAGAATAGGTCTGTCGTAGACCGAACTGAAGGAAACTTTAAGATTAGGGTTGTTGCTCAGAACCAACGGAGCTGTTTCTGTAGAGGACGAAATTAAAAATAGGGTGCATGGGAGAAGATGTCACGAGTTTTTTTTTGCCAATAACTAATAATAATATAAAAAAGGATTTCTGAACTGGAATGTGTGACAATACAAAATGTTCCTGGCCAGCTCAGGTGAGTGGGGTGGATCAGCTGGCCAGGAACATTTTGTATTGTCACACATTCCAGATATACCGGGGCGCCACTGATTCTAAAGATCCCTTTTTATCATAAAAGTTTTGGATCAGAAAGCTATGGTTGTTCAAGTTCAGAAACCCAAGCAAATCAAATCAATGCGTTAAGATAAATTGAATAAGTATGGTAGTAAACGGGAGGAAAAAAAAAGAATAGAACGAAACTCTGAATTAGATAGCTATGCAAAAATGTAATTTAAAAAAAACATCGATCATCGACATACAAATTTGCAACTAAATTACATATTTAAACTTATAACTACAATATATATACAGGGTGAGTCACCACCGACGGGATGGGCGAAACTGCATATATTCTCCAACTTCTGTTGCAGGTGGATTATGTAAGTCAATAAGGGCTACATTTTAAAAATATTTTCAAATATACAGGCCGCTCCAAAAAAGAGTGACAAATCAAAGTTATACTTTTTCTTAAGGAACAGCCCGTATTTCAACACATTTTTGAATTGTACGTAAAAAATAAGCCAGAGTTTCATAAGGGTTCCCTATACCTAAATACTAAGTGTTCTGATTTAGTTCGATTTTTCTTAAAATGTAAGGTTTTCGAAAAAAAAATATTACCCCCAAACGAAAATAATTATGACAAATTTGCTTTTAGACCTAGATAATAGACCAGTCCCTTAATTTATTTAGCAATTTACTACTACAAATTTTTCTACGGGGTGTTCAGAATTTTCAGTACCATTATTAGCAAATTCAAACTGTAATATCGGGCTTATTTTAAATGGAACAGCCTACATTTTATAAGTTTATCATGTAGCAAATTTAATTGTCTTTCAAACTCTATGAGGTTTCCCTATATCTAAATCTAAGTTTTGGAGTTATTTAGGTATTTTGGGAGCACCATCTAACTGCAACCACATTTTTCGTCTATTATTTAAAGGAATATTTCCTAAAAGTGCCCAAAACTATACCTACCTATCTAATTAAAAATTATGATGGTAATTTATTACTACATAATCATTATTTACTACATAAATGGCAAATTAGTCATTATGTTAGATTAGATTTCAGTGGTCACTAGAAATATGTTTATAAATGTTTCAAATAAAGTTACTACGGTCTCGATCAGAAATTTTTTCTGTGTATTTTAGTCATCGCGCCATAAACATTGATTACATTAAT
Organism: Lethrus apterus; assembly: GCA_018397195.1. Classification (NCBI taxonomy): domain Eukaryota; kingdom Metazoa; phylum Arthropoda; class Insecta; order Coleoptera; family Geotrupidae; genus Lethrus; species Lethrus apterus. The sequence goes on along the minus strand of JAFFZR010028267.1, from coordinate 5,935 downwards.
TATAATGCAGCATACTGCATAAAACTTAATATTTTGGGCACTTTTAAGAAATATTCCTTTAAATATTAGACGAAAAATGTGGTTGCAGTTAGATGGTGCGCCCAAAATACCTAAATAACTTCAAAACTTAAAGATTTAGGTATAGGGAAACCTCATACAGTTTGAAAGACAATTCAATTTGCTGCACGATAAACTTATAAAATACAGGCTGTTCCATTTAAAATAAGCCCGATATTACAGTTTGAATTTACTAATAATGGTACTGAAAATTCTGAACAGCCTGTACAGAAAGTTGTAGTAGTTACTAAATATATTAAGGAACTGGTCTATTATCTAGGTCTAAAAGCAAATTTGTCATAATTATTTTCGTTTGGGGGTAATATTTTTTTTTTTTTCAAAAACCTTACATTTTAAGAAAAATCGAAATAAATAAACACTTAGTATTTAGGTATAGGGAACCCTTAAGAAAGTCGGGCTTATTTTTTACGTACAATTCAAAAATATGTTGAAATACAGGATGTTCCATAAGAAAAAGTATAACTTTGATATGTCACTCTTTTTTGGAGCGTCCTGTATATTTGAAAACATTTTTTAAATGTAGCCCTTATTGACTTACATAATCCACCTGGAACAGAAGTTGGAGGCTCATCCCTGTATATGAAATTCATAAGATATATGAATATATTTTAAAATCAAAAACGCTAAAAGATGAATTGTTAATATTTTATGCTACATTTATCCGGTTGTCGCTATATCAAACTTGACCTAAATACCAAATTTGCTTTAATGTCAAGTGAAAGATGAATATTGCAAGCTGTATTTATGCAAACATAAAAGTATCAATATTACCGAAGAAAGGTGTGACGATAATTTTAAAAATTATTTAGTTTTTAAATCAAAAGAAACAAATTAACTAACACTTCAGAAGAAATTTTGAGCCAGAGCCTTTTGTACTCTGATGTAACTGTGTTGTTCCAATTTGTCTAGAAGAAAATTTTCTTGCAATAAAGGATTAAACGGCTACACGAATTCTTGTGCTCTTTCCTATTTATGAATTTGTTTTGTTCTTTTTATATTTTTGTTTGCAGCTTATTGTTTCGTTGTTTCCAAGAATATATTCAACAATTCTTATCTTGTATTTTATTTTATTTTATTACTTTTCACTTATTTTTCTATCTGCGCAAAATTTTTATTTCTTTGCTGTGTCAAGATAACAGAGGCTAATGGTAAGTAATGCTTATTGTGCACGTACCGAATAAACCCGAACAGGCAGACGCCAATCAATTAAAACAACAGGCCATAAAAATAAAATTAATTGGCAAATTATTACAAATTAAAGAGGATGTTGCGAAGTCATGAAGAAATCAATTTCCTGTCATTACTACATCGTTTAAATATGTTAAAATATTGTATATACGCTATCAACAAATATGTCACAGAATAAAATTCTTGTGCCATAAAAATAAGTTATTCTGTATATAAAACTGTTTCTGATTTCACTCATTATCTTTTACATAAAACATTTTGGTCACTATATGTATAGTAATTGAATAGAATTAGTATATCTCTAACTGGTAACAAATTTAAATTTTTTAAAAAAATTATCCTAGATTATAGAATGATCTATGGTGTCAGGTTAGCCATTTATTTGTCACTTTTAGAATTTAAAGAAGAAAACCAGTACCCATGTAGTTGATAGCTATTAAAATAATAAGACGAGGATGGAAGTGAGTCCAGAAACAGCAAAAAGTTGGTAAAAAATACAGGGGATAATAACTTAAATGAAGAGAAGAAAAGGTTGGACATATGCAACGGAAAAACAAGACTTGGATGGGTAGGTCTTTGGAGGCGATAGTAGAGGAATAATAGAGCTGGGTAAGTAATGAAGAAGATAGGGAAGAGTGTGAAGAAGAAGGTGAAAGAGGTGAAAAAGAGATGCAGTGGACAGGCATGAAAAGACAAGATGGGAGGGCGCCGCAATATCTGAAGATATGCAGAGAGGAGCTTGCTAGCACGATTTAGATGCGAAATGGAGGAAAAGGCGAACAAATATTGGATGCTGAGAAATACAGCAAATGTGAATGTGATGAGTGGTGACATATATGGAGAGATTGAGGGAAAGTGGGGTTAAAAGAAGAGTGAGGATATGGAGGGAGAAGAGGTTACAGCAACAGAGTAAGATATAATATTGATAGAATGTACATGCCAATAAAGATAGTGTGAGAACCTTGGGGGGGGAGGTTACAACACCAGATATTTTTAAATTCTTGGGTTCATTTCCGCGGTTCATCTTGTACTTTTCCTATTTTCCTTTTTCGATGACCGCTGGATTGTTACTTTGACAGGACGCCTTTCGGTTCAGTGTGACAGTGACAGTGTAACAACCCAGTGGCCATCGAAGAAGGAAAATACCAAGAACGAAGGTTTTTTTTTAAATAAAGAATAACAAAGAAATGCCCAATCCTTTCAACAAATGCTGGCAGAATTTTCAAATACAATCTTTGTTTTCTATTTCACGTGTTGTCAAAATGTACCAAGGGAGTACAGGATGGGCAAATTTCGAGGTTTTAATAGGGAATTTCGATAACCATAAGAGATACAAAAAAATTACCCTACCATCCTCGATCGCTTTTTTGGAGAAAAATTCAATGGTGAAAACCAAAGTTGGCTATCGTCTCTTGTTTTCGAGTTATGCGCAAAAATTCGTTTTTTTTTCAGTTTTCGCTTTATAGCTATACTTATCTTGCTTATTTGGAAAAATGAAGGAAAATAATGTCCACGTTCATGAGGCACTTTTTTGATAAGAATGCAGTGGCGTTGTTAGTTTTTTGAAAAATTCGAGTTGTGACATAAAGTTATAATTTTTTATATGGAAGTCATAGTTGGCTGTGGCTTAAATGAAAAGATAATTTTTTTCCCTGTACAAGCCTGTACAAGCTGTACAAGCCTGTACAAGTGAATTTCAAAATTTATTTCTGAAATTGTGTGTGCATCGAGTGTTAAGCAATTTAGGACTGTATTTATGAAGTGTCACCTGTCACGGATGATGAAAATGAAACTCGGCAGGAAAATTAAATGGCAACTATCTATACAACGTTCATAAATTCGAAAGGGTAAATTAAAATTGTCACTTAAAAAATTCGCTCTCTGATTGGCTACTTGCGAGACACATTTACACAGTGGAAATTGCCGTATTCGCAACCAGATTTCCGGTATTTAATGTTTACATGTGTGACAACTGACAGGTGTCGATTTTAAAGTATTTAAAAAGTAATTTATTGTTTATTAACAATATAGTTCTTTATAGGAGTGAAGTGCAGCAAGGTGAATTAATCACTTCAATTTAAATGGATTCAAATCCGGGGAAAAGTACTGTAGTTTATTTATCAATAAACTTAGTTTAAACAAGATTTTAGTTTTTCCAAATTATTTGATTGGTAAATAGTAGTAAATAGTTACTAATAAACAAAAAAAATATGTTTAGAAACTAAAATTTAATTTTATTTTTCTCATGAGTGAGTGCAGATTCAAAAGAAAGTGTTTGTTTTATTAACTTTAGAGAAATACACAAAATCTAACACACAATTGCACGAAATCGCACCTAACAATAACCGAACAAAAGTAGAATTGGACGTCTAAATAATACGATCAGTGTTGGCCAACTAATGGTAAGTTCGAAAATTGTTCCAATGTAATTCTGGCTTATGTATTTACTCCTCAGAATTTACGAACATAGTATAGTAATAATCATTATTTATTTAATACATTTCAAAAGGGTTGAGAATATGAGCATATTTCTTTGACGAACACTTAAAAGATGCCGTTGATATTTAGAAAGAAACTCTATTGAAAGTGAAAAATAAAAATGTTTGTTTAATTTCTTAAATACATCGTTGTTGAATTCTGTAAGTGGCTTTATTATAATAATTATTATTATTTTTCTGTACTTTCGTTTTCGGACTTAGTTACGTAGAAATTTGAATTTTGATAATATTATCGCAGATTAATTTGAATCGAGGAAAATTCTTTCTAAAAACAAGAACAAATTCATGTTAATGAAATGTGAAACTCCAAACCATCAGCAATCATTTTTGAAACGTAACTATGCAAACTGATTTTTTAATTATTTAAGATTATTTAGACAAAAAAAAAATCCTAACCAACCATTTAGATATCGATTGCTCTACTACAATATTTAGTGTTACCTATAAATATATTAATTTCTTGCGATTCCAGACCACCAACCACGAACTTATTCCTAAATATGGGAACATTTTTGTTCACTTTGTTCGTTTTACCATTTGCGCACAAAGCGTCACTTTTCGCGATTTTCTTACACTTGTCAACACTTTTGATAAAACCATTGTGGTTTTCGTCCTTGTACACGAGATAAACCGCAGAAGAACACGTCACGAAAACCCTGTCACCAACGTCCCTTCGTCTGTACGTCGAAAATCTCAACGGAGGTTTTGGATACGTTGTTATTCCGTGAACGGCGGAAAAGCTCATCTTCACCCATGTATGCGGTTTTGTGATTTACCAGAGCACGAATAAAAATCGCATAGAAAGTTTCGTTACGCGTATCGAATCTAAACACACCAAACATGAAAATACACTGTGCGATCGCGCCGTCCTCCGCACCGGAGCCGCCGGAGACCTTGAGCGCTTCACCTGCGACCTACACCAAAATTCCGATCTAATAATAACGATTATTAAAAGTATCATAGAAAAACTCCGTAGATAATTGTTAACAATTTTATTGTGTTTGGTTTATGTGAATAGCTTCGCGAAATACCTGTAACACTCGGACAAGTTTAAACGGTAAATGCGGCTGAAACTTTCACTTATTGCCTTGTGTATGTCCGCCATTTGTTGTATCCACGACATGGTTCATGGTAAAACGGCAATAATACAAACACACATCGCAAGAGTCTGGTTTAAGCGTATGTACCAGGTTGCCAACGAAGTTTTAATAGAACTTAACGACCGGTTCCCTATTGTCTTGGAAGTGGCAGTCGCGAGTTAGATATACACTTTTGTTTATTTAATATAGGTACGTCATTTAAGATAATGAAAACATATAAAAGCATGATCTTCTCTAATAAACAGTTTATCGATATATTTTGTATTGAATGTGTTGGTTAGTTAGTTTTGTTCAAAAATCAAGTGTTATTCTTCTTTCTCAAATAAATTTATATTTATTATTATATATATTTTCGATATTTTTTAAAACAGCGAAAATGTAGCAGCCGTTAGGATCAATAAAAGGAGTTCTAACAAACTTAGAATTTTCAAATTCGAACATCTCGAATCCGACAAGAAGAAAACCAAGATTACGAAGCTACTACAAAGATATATATCAAAAAAACCCACGAAGTATTCGAAAACTCACAGTTCAACGGGGAGGACAAGCCAAGCCATTGAACAAAATCAGTTAAGAAGAACTGAAGTCAACATCTTCAAACAGAAACAGAATCCAAAGAAGAAAGAAATTCAGAAAGAAACCAAAGAAGAATTTCAAGAAAGAAATTCAGAAACAAAATCAAAAAAGACGAATTTCAAGAAAGAAATTCAGCAAAAGGAGAAAGTCGAAGTGACTGAGGCATAAAAACCCTCGAAGAAAACAAAACAAGGTACTGAGTTTATTAAGACTGAATGCGACCGTAAGACGTTCAATAGTAAACTCAGACCGAAGGAAGAAGGCATCTGTAAAGAAGACATCGAGACCCTTAGAGATTTTATTATTATGAAGTTAATTACACTGGTTTACAGCCAAAAAATACCAAGAACACCACATAGCTAGATAAGTTAATTGGGACCTCCTAAACACGAAAAACGCTGTAATTTTTTTTTTTTCTAAGTACCGTTTTTTAGATAACGGTACTTTTGTGTTTTTCGGTATATGGTGCCACTCAAACCCTTGTGGAGCCCAACC
>JAFFZR010028266.1:0-13526 GCA_018397195.1 Lethrus apterus | reverse complement strand
TTCTTGTTGAAGCACCTTTCGTTTTTATCTTAAAACCATTGAATAATCAAGATACCATGATAATAATGGTAATAATAATGTTCAGCTCGATTTTTCTCAGAATATTTTTTATGCAACCTTATGATTTTTGTACACGGTCATAAAGGGTAGAAAAATCACTATCGGATTCCACTAAAAAAATGTATATCGTCATTTAAATTTTTTTGTGATGACGTCATAACTACAAAACAAATGAAAGTCGGAAGATGAACCGCACATGTTAATGTGTATTTTTGAAATCAAAAATCGACCTGTTCCAGCGTTTTTTTTTTAAACCGGTTGAGTTCGTTTTTATTTTAAATATTCCTTACTTTTTGTCCTCACTGTATTAATATTTTAGTTTTTATCCATATTTTCCTCTGTCGAGAGTTACTTCTTTGAAACTGTGGAAAATCACAATATTGAAAATCCACAAAAAGAAAATTAACAATAAACCTACTCAAACAAATGTTCGTGTCGCAGATTACACAATTATTTATTTATGTTAATCCCAGGCAGCTTTGGGATCGTAAAACTTTTATGTTTATTGAATTACTCTGTTACTTCTAGCATTAACGTCGTCCAAATGTCGTTATTGCTTGGGCCTCGTATGCATTGGAATGTAATGATCATGTGCGTTTAAACAGCAGCAATTCGCAATAGCTGCGATGGGACCATATCAATATAAATCCGATACTTTATTAATATAAATAAATTTGAATTAGCTTAAGATGCAATACGGTATTAAACTGATAGTTTATTAATTTAGGTTTTTGCTCGCTAATTACATATAGATGGTGTATGGTTAACAATCTATAAAATTTACTTGACGTGTTTCCCCGTTGATATTTATATTCAATGGCACGAAATAGTATTCGAAATGGGACATATTTTGTCCGTTTATTAAAGATTGGTAGTGGAAAAGGTCGTGTAGAAAAGAACTTCTATTAATTTCAAATTCCATGATTTAACTATTTAGAAAATAAAATAAATAGTAATATTTTAAAATATCAGTGACTACTAAGAATAATAATTAATAATTAGTAATATTGAAAATTTCACATTAAAATAAGTCATCATTATCATTATTTTTGAACAAATTTTCGATGAATTTTTTTTATAATAACTCTGTTCGATATTTATCATATTTTCTTCGGTATCCTCGTTTATAGAATGACTTATGGTTATGGGAATTTATTACGAAACAGTCAACAAACTGTTCTATTAATAAATGTGTCGTGTGTATGGTTCTACAGACCTTTTTAGAATATTTATTAGCTTTTGGATATTTTAATAGGAATTTCATAACTCATATTTTCTGTATGAGACAAGGAAACGACCTCGCGGTTATGGTGTTGACAAAATTAAATAATAAATTTTTAAGGAATAAACTATTTTAAAATAAATATGCTGTGTCTTACCAAAATGAATGGCTGAAAATTATACGTACACGTTTTAATTTTATTCAAATTTTTTGTCAAAGCATTATTATTATTATTCTATTTTAACAGCTGATCTTAGCCCAAATCTAAATTCGCAAAAACGACGTTAGTTCCTTCAATTTATATTTTCGAAAAATTAATTTTTTTAATTGTAATACGGTCCTGTGGCCACTAGAACACTAGAAATTCAAATTATTGGTTAGTGTTATTATATTTTTTTTTAACTCAAAAATTTTTTTTGTACATCCTTCAACATTTTAGAGCTTTAGCTTTGCGCTATTGTCAACTATCCCTTGTTAAAATTGTGTATGCAGCCTGTACACATTTTCTTTCTAATTTTGTACAAAAATAAAATTAACTAAATGTATGTTTTATGTCGAAATGTGAAAAAAATTTGAAATGAGGTCTTACAGCCGAAACTATCGACTAAAGCACTAAGTTTAATTAATATAATGCTCAAATCAGTCGTCAAGCGACAGTTTTTGTGACAATGTTGCTGAAACTAAATTATTTTTTTTATAATTGCAGGATTGCCCATCCTCAATCAAAAAATTTTTTCTAGCTTGTCCAACCTCAGCAAAGAGAAGAATTAAAAATCGTTGGAAGATTCAAGATATTGCCAAACAGGGTTTCGGGCCTTAAAAGCCTATGCCTTCAAGGTTTTGCGTTTTGGTTTTGCATTCTATCTGTGTATTGTGTAATTTAATTAATTAAGTTTATTAATGTACAAATTAATAAATTATCAATAATAAGCGTTATTTATTTAAAATAAGTTAATTAGCAGTCATAACATTTTAAACAGATAAAATTATTTGTGAATTTCCATATTAAAAACATCTATGACTACAGCGCCATCTGTGAACCAAAAGCCATAATACGTCCGTGTTTTCTTTTACAAATAATTAAATAACAATAATTTTCATCATATTTACCAGCCGAAGTTGAAAAATGAATTAACCAATAAAAAATGTAATATTAGAAGTATTAGAAGACATTTTTGAAAATAAAATATGCAACCAAACAAGCTCATAATTTAAATAATGTAATATCAGAGCTTTTTGAACGAATGAATTTAAATTCAATTCAAATACAAAAACGAACCAAATTTATAAAAATGAAGACGATAAGTGTCTACGTTTAAAACTATAAGACAATATGGAAAGAGAATAATTACATTAAAATTACTTACGTAAGAAGATCTTTTAAGTAAATTTAACTAAATAAAATATCATCAATATCTTGCAAATTTTCCACATTATATATCCATAAAACATGTATATATTTCTTGGGCTTGTGCTATTAGCAATTTTTCCCCGAAAACATTCGTATTTTCAATTTAATCCGATTTCCAATTGAATGCATCCCTTTTTCCTTTTTCAAGAAAATAACTGTCGCTATTTACATTCCTCTTATCGTGAATTCAACCACTTGCTTCTATCGTAAAAGCCTACGATTTACCCTGAGCTTTCGTCATGAAATTTGACAGGAAAACGTCTACAGCTGAGTACTAATAATAACAATAGAAATTCTAAGAAAAAAATAATTAACAATCTAGTTTAGCAAATCGCTTGTAGGAAACACCCAATGTAAAAAAATAAATCATAATCGTGTCGTAAAGTGATGAATTTTAACAAATATTTAAAAAAAAATAACAATACGTTAAATTTATAAATAAAGCGTTAGAATTACGTCACGTCGCAGTTTAAACTCAACGTTGTAATCGATTTCGACACGCAAATCTAAAAATACTAATCTTGGAAAAAGTTTAAAAATATCCCGCCAGTTGGCGAAGTTACTGCTACCATCTATCGCTGACACGCCAAACTCGTTCCTGTTTGAACGTTATGGGACCGGCAAACAACGACAGCACGGATTGGTGTTTTCTTGGTCGGCCATCACGTAACTTTGACGTTTCACGTAAATTATTGGTGGAAAGTTCAGCCCTTCGGTTTGCGTACGCACCAACCAGATTTTAGAGGATTGGCTAAAACGAGCAGCCATTGCTAAAAGGGTGGGACCGGAAATGAAACAAACCCTGACCCTTTTTGGAGGAAAGGGAAATAAAGCGATCTAGACTGCTGTAAAATTGGAGATAATTTCGACTTCAAAGTTTTAATTGAGAGTCGAGCTTCGCACACTTTTGATACGACTGTAATTTTCTGTAATTTAATGCGATTGTTCGATATCTGCGGAAACCACACACAAACCCAATTTGATCAAATTATCGAGATTACAAAATACACGAAACTGAAATGAAATGATTCCGTTGGCGAAGGCAAAAATTTCATTGAGTAATTTTCAAGTGTGAACGCGTAGTATTTCATTCATGATGTGGGAAATAAGATTGATTGTAAGATCTGGTCGTTTTCAAAGTGCCTCATAAACGGTTACTTTTATGTGTCGTAAAGTTTTAAGAGTCAATGAAACGCAATCTGAGACGAGCATGATTTGGTAACAGGTTGCTACTAACAAACATGCGTAAATTTTTGATGTTATTTTAAAATATAAACAGCAATAAAAATGTGCTTCGAATTACACCTAACAAATTTCGCTTTTATCGAAAAGAGGTGAACAGGATAGGATTAAGTGCTGCAGACTTGCTAACAAATAAATTTTCCTTTAAAGCCATGCAACACCATGATTTTCAATTGCATGTCCACTCAGTTAGAAACCAATGCAATATTTGCAATACTTAAAAAAACGTGCAAATCCTCTTTGCCCCAAACAATACAAATATTTTTGAATAATTTTCAAATAAAATACTAAAAGAAAGTTTTTCTTTAGATCATTAATGAGCATGAAATTAGCAACATGAATTTAAATACACAATATGTTTCTATGGTCGGATTCACGAGAGGTGGCGTGTCAAGGCCATTTGTATGCAACAATTTTCGACACTATGAGTTTCCTTCTCGCATTCGGTTCGCATGTTGAAAGAGATAAAAACTGAAACGTACGTCTGCTATGTAAATTATATGGAACAACAAAAACGTATGTCGTTATTAAATGCAAGACTGGCATGTCACATGTCAACGGTATTGTGCTAACCTATTTTCTAGGTTATGTCACATAATTATCGATAAATATGAAGTATGCAATATAGTAAATGTATATAACATATGATAATAGACATGCGATTTCTGAAACTTGATTCATACAATTCAAATATGACCTTGACGCGCCAGCTCTCATGATTCCTACCATAACTTTCTATGCATTTGAATACTATTTTTATAAAATTCCTTCTCGATTTTAAAATAACAATAAATTAACATGACATAAAATCCCAGAAATCTCCATACAATAAAATGTCATTTAAAGGGCACTAACTCTGATTTTATGAAAATTTTTAAGGACCTGCATGTGAAAATTCCTAGTAATTTGCTTTTAACCGATGCAGTACCGATGATTATTTATAATTTTACTGTTTATGTCTGTGAATGAATAAAATGAAAATAAATCGAACAAGTTTGCTTTAAAAATATGAAAATATGTAAAACAGGTATACGTTTAAATTGTGTTTATCTAAATTTATATTAAAAAAAAAAAAAAAACTTACAATAGAGTTTTTATGTTTATTGTGTAGCGTTTGTGCTTTTAAAATACAAATTATCTATGTAAATTTTACATGTTAATGGCTTAATGTAATGAATGATGTTTTATGTGTCTAGGTAATTATTATTCATTTATTATTATTCATTAAGTACTAATTATGTTTAATTAGGCGCTTAGGTATAATTATATAATTTGTAATATATAATTCATTTGTTAGAAAAAATTATGTGCGAAAGAAGTATTTCTTATGTAATTAAACAATTTTTAAAAATTTTTTGTCTCAATGTCAAAGTCTCAAAATTAAGAACTAAATGACAGGAAATATCAATTTTAATATACGACTTAAATAAAACAAAAAAATGTCTTAATGTAAAATTCTCTGTTAAATATATAAGCAAATTTCGTCCCTATACGTTTTAAATGAAATTTCAAATATTCAAAAAGGAAGAAAATGATGAAGATATTTTAATTGCGAATAAGAAACACACATAATAATAAAGCGAAAAATTTATGAATTAGTAACAAAATGTTTTCAATTTTCATTGGAACAAAAGAAAAAGAGATTTAATTGATGAAGATGAGAACGAAAATCGAATAAAATTAAATAAAAATGAAGAAATTTCAAAATGAAGAAATTTCTAGCAAGCATTAATCACAAAGAAAAGCTTTTTTAAACTGACATAAAATTAACTTACAAAGTAGCACAAAAAAATATAAAGTAGGTAAGACATTTTTTGAATCAGTTCGATTAAAAAAGACATAGATATAATAATAATAATATATTTAATTATTTCACAAAAACTAACAAAACATCAGCATCATGAAACAATCTTCATGTAAATAATAAGCAGTATGCAAACAAATTACAACATACAATACATCAATTAAGTTTTTAACTAAAAATTAACGTCAATACATTTGAATAAATAGACACTTAAAAAGGCAAGTAGATGGGAGACACTGACAATAACATTAAAAAATCATCAGCAGTTTATTTAATAGTTTATGCTTAATTTAATTTTTAAATAGTTGGTATGATTTTATAATTTTTGTCTCTAAAGATAAATGACTGAAGAGTTAACAACTATTGCAATTAAGTTTCATAGTATGTAATTAAATAATTAATTATTTTCATAAGCAAAGCGTAAAATGTCCACGTAGGTAATGAATATAATTTTTTTTACAAAAATCATCAAGTTTCAAAACTTCGTTTCAAACAAACAACTGCGGTAAAATTTCGAAATGGAATTCAATCAATAAATGAATGAAATAAAAATTTGCCAATTGATGGTAAACTTAGTTTTTTCGAAAAACTGAACTAAAAGATGCACGTGGAAAAGGGGTATATAATAATAATAATTATGTATAATAAAATTTGACTTGATTTATTATTACAAATTTTTAAATCTTTGGAAAATTAAAAGTCTAATTTTTTTTACGTTTAATAACAATAATAATAAACAATTAATTCTAAAGATATCTAAACGTGCATCATTTCAGAAGTCATGGAATGCACGATGATTTCACGAAAATAATATTTATTGTAATTTTCTTGCAAACAAATCTTTTAAAATAGTTTATTGATAAAATAACAAATTGTTCGGGGAAATACCATATGAACATTGTCAGTTAAAAATGACTGAATATTGTCAATTAAACGCGTAAGAAAATAATAAATGCGAAAATTAAAGGTAAATTATGAGTTTTTTTGGAACTTTTGTAATAAACTGAGTTGGAAAAATGAGGATCGCAAATGACAATAATAATAGTTATAAAAATATACATGCTAAATAAATTTTTAAATGAAAATTACATCTCAAACAAGACAGCAATAATTACCATTAATATATAATAACTTTGATTATTTGTATAGACTGTCCTACCTTCTTTTGTTTTAGTATTATACACTACACATGTGTTTTCCAAACTGTTAGGGGCGACCCCCTGGGTATCCAGATTAACACGGTGGGGGGGTGGGGGGGTTAATTATTACCTAAAATATTATTTCTAAATAAAACAAACTTTAAGATCGAATTACTTTAATAATTCATATCTCTTGCCAAAAGGATTGAGTTTATATGAGTTTCCAGAGGCGAACAGAAGAATTTTTCTCCGGAATAATATTTCAATAAAATTCGAACGAAGCGAACATAAATGAAGGAAAATTTAGGTTGAATGAGAAAAATGTTTACAAAAATCACGAAGAAATCACAAACAATTTTAACGATCAAAATTATTCATATTAATTTAAAATATTTGTATTCACTTCCTCAGTCTATGCAAACTCCCATAATAAAGGAATCGTATATAAAATATTGCCGACGTCATAAATAAAATTAAAAGGAGTTCTAAATGTCCGTCTCGTTCCAAGAATTATATGTTTTTTAGTGGTTGAAACTTACCCGAAATTTTGTTACGCTGGTCAGAGGTCGACCGCAGTAATAAACCACTCCGTTTATTGACACGTTAAATTAAGGTTATGTACCCTCTCAAAAATAACTAAAAAAATTACAAAAAATTTCGTGCATTTTTGTAATTAACAATTATGGTTAATTCAAAAATTTTTTAATTTCTTATTGCAACGTAATTTTTTTTAATTTGTAATGGACTGTGATCGATTTTTCCGGTGGAAAAATGATGACATAATCCGAATTGGGATAGTCAAGTTCAAGGTTCTTCGGAATTAACAATGGGTGCATGCCGGAAGAAAATGCACTAACTAGCGTTTGTTAGGCCGATGTCTATAAAATGCCTGGGTACGGTGGTTTTATGGCGTACGACTTCTGACTATAACAGTGTTTTACGACCCGCGCCCTGACCTGACTCAACCGTTTTATTCGCCGCGTTTATTGCGTTTTTATGGCCGTTATAGTGTAATTTGTAAATGTGGGACATTCTACTAATTTCGGATGAGTTTGATATTGCTTTACAACTTCACAACTCGCTGCCGGAGCCCGTATGAATGAAGTGTGTTTTATTATTTTACGTCGGTGGTTTGTTGTTACGTTAAAACCTCGTAAAGTCATTTTACAATCATTATTATTTAATCGAAAAATTTTATATACTCACCACTTTCGCCTGTTAACACCTACGTTGATTTATGGCCACTTCAAAGTCCTAAAACAAAGAAGAAATAAAATATTAACATTTTGGAGTCAAATTAACCAAATTAACTTGAATACGTGTCGAAATATTCAATGATTCATTTAATGATCATTCAAATTTATTTATTTAACTGCTTAATCCACTTTTTGAACTTTCTTATTATAATCGCCCTCCTCAAACTGATATGAATCATGTACAGGGTGGGACTAAAGTATGGAATATTTAAAAAAAAGCGAAATCAGGTCGATTTTATTTTTTTAAAAATACACATTAATATGTGCGATTCACCTTCCGACTTTCGTTTGTTTCGTTGTTATGACGTCATCACAAATTTTAAAGAAGGAATAAAAACAAATTGGAACAATACAAAAGATTGAAAACTAAAAAAAAAATTGAAAATTGAACACACATAAGGAGTACAAGGATCTCAAGAATCTATGTTTAAGTTCGCATTGGTCATAAGGGAAGAAAAATCATTATCGGATTCCACTACAAAAAAAATCTATACAGATTGTCCCAGAGACTATTCTCACTATTGGGATCTCGTAAACTGTAAGAGATAGAGAGTTGGTTAAATGAGACAAAATGTGCGCGACATCATGGCCTACTTACTAAAAAAAAAGAAACATTCAAAATAATGGCATTTTAAATTTTCGCTTGTAGCTCAGTTCTATGAAAAGGTACGGGAATAGTATTTTAACATTATTAAGGTACTTTTTTACGTAGATTCCGAATATGTTACTCTAGTCTAAATAGCTTTTATAATTTTTGAGATATCATACTTAACTTTCTTATTTTAAATACAAAGGTGGCTTTGATTGTATCTAAAAGAACATAACTTGCTGTTTTCAATAATGTATAACACTTTGGGTTTATTTGTAGAAATAACAAAGTTATAACGATATTTGTAAATTTTGGGTACTTTTATGCATATCTAGGCTATGCATCAGAGGCAGCAATGAATTAAAAGCTTGTGTTTTAAGAGAATTTCGTCAAATAAATAGACGTATTTTACAAAAAGTTATTAATTCGACATTGCGAAGAGCTCAGTTATGTATGAATAACAATGGACGACTTTTTGAGCATTTGATGTTGTTTCTGTTGCTGAAGTACTAATAGTTTACTAATAGTAAATAGTTATGTACAATTAGTGTTTTATTTACTTTTAAGTAATTTTTATACTTTGTTTCCAGGAAAAGGTAGGCGTAAAACAAAAAATATGCGAATTATTCTAATAATTTTGTTATTTCTAAAAATAAACCCAAAGTGTTATAAATTATTGAAAACAGCAAATTATGTTCTTTTAGATACAATCAAAGCCACCGACGATTTGTATTTAAAATAAGAAAGTTAGCTATGAAATCTCAAAAATTATAAAAGCTATTTAGATTTGAGTAACATATTCGGAATCTACATAAAAAAGTACCTTAATAATGTTAAAATACTATTCCGGTATCTTTT
This sequence comes from Lethrus apterus, assembly GCA_018397195.1. NCBI lineage: Eukaryota > Metazoa > Arthropoda > Insecta > Coleoptera > Geotrupidae > Lethrus > Lethrus apterus. The sequence continues at coordinate 3,945 of JAFFZR010028266.1, read as the reverse complement.
CATCGAACTGAGCTACAAGCGAAAATTTAAAATGATATTTTTTCTTTTTTTCGTGTAGCGTCCATACCGACCATTATTTTGAATGTTTCTTTTTTTTTTTTGGTAAGCAGGCCATTATGTTGCGCACATTTTGTCTCATTTAACCAACTCTCTATCACTTACAGTTTACGAGATCCCAATAGTTAGAAGACTATCTGGGACAGCCTGTATAGTCATTTAAATTATTTGTGATTATTTGTCATAACTACAAAAAAAATGAAAGTCAGAAAATCGCACATATTAATGTGCATTTTTTAAAAATAAAATCGTGTTTCAGCGATTTTTAAAAAACCGCTTGAGTTCACGCTTTTTTTTAAACATTCGATACTTTGATCTCACTCTGTATATATATTTTTTTTAATGGGAATGGGTTGCTATATAATGAAGCTATTTTCAAGAGGGGTACACTTTTATAAAATTTAATAAAAATATTCACATATAGAAAAGCACATATAAGCTTGCACAATATATAATATAATTTGACACACAAAATTACTACATAAATTAATTTTATAATGTGTCACATTTATGAAAAATTATTATTAATTATTTTTATATCGAATTTTTGTGAATTTTTTATTGGCATTTCGTCCGAGAAAGAATGTCTAACCAAACAAATAAAATGAATAAAATATAGTTTTAAATTAAAAATGTCGAATGAAAAAGTAAATAAATTAAACTTGATTAGATTTCAAGTAATAATAATAAGAAATTATAATAAGAAACAAATATGCAATAAAACGTTAAAACAATTGAAAAAATCAAAAAATGTTGACTTAAATTAAATAATTGTAAAAATGTCAAATCTACATTTTAAGTATGTACCTATGTCAAAATTAAAAGACGTGATAGAAAAATATTGATTTAAAAATTAATTTTAATTTAATTACAAAATAATATTTAAAACCTTTGTTATGCACCAAAAATGTTTTAAATAAACCATACTGATAATTATCGAAAATAACTTCAAAAAACCAGAAAAAAAGAGATTATCCAAAAATATTCAAAACTACCACAAACAAATATAATAAATTACACCATTTAAATTATTAAATTGTAACAATTAAATTAAGAAACATAAAATGAAATATAATGAACTTACATATAGATCTCACAATGATTTAGCCTTCGTTCTGTATAACTTACGTGTATGAGACCTAATGCTTAAACTGTTTAGAAAAGTCAGACATTTTGTTTTCATTTGAAGTGGTAGGTACGCACCTCTTACGGTAAAAACTCACCCCTTAAAATCCGAACAAAATCGTTCGTATTTCCTTAACGTTTTTTTTTTTAACGTTGCATCTACTAGTAAAAGAAAAAATAACGAAATATGCAAACATCATTGTATTTATTTCGTTTTAAATAAATGAAAACTATTTCCAACATCTGATTATAATTAGCATAAATCGCTCAAAAACAGAAATAAAGATGTCAACGTTTAAATTGGTAACTTGACGATAAGATGTTTTATTTAACGTGTCGTTAATTAATTTATGGTCGAAAGCTCCATTTTACATGACGTTAGTTCAATTATTGAACTAATTTATTATTTTTGTTTTAAAATTTTTTATTTGAAATGAATTTGAAATGAAATTTTATATGGCATTCCTATTTATAAATATTATGGACGATTTTGTTCATAAAACGAATTTATCATTTTCTAGAAAAAAATGAAATATTTTTTAAATTAATTATATGTTAGACATAAGCTTGACGCGAATCATTGTGTAGATTTTATGGTCAAAATCCGAAATTGGATAATATCAATGTCGAACTTATTTTTTAAAAGAATGCAAAGTTCTGGATTCTGGATTTCAATATTTGGAGGGTGTGTAGTGCGAAAACCACAATTACTTAGACCTCTAGAATGGGGCCTTGGTACTAGCCCTCCAGAGCGTCTCCCTGCTCCCAGTTATTCTTCAAGCCAACCGAATGCAAAGTTACTTGTTATTGTATGTTTCTTTGGCTACAACTCTATAATAAAATTTTAATGTCAGTTGAGCTTATATTTTAAAAGTTTTAAGAATTTCATTAAAAAAATATGTTGAGTTGTTATTGCTAAACACAATTCCACACAATTTCAAAGTATTTTTTTTAAATTTTCTGATACAAAAAATTATGATTGAGTTGCGCTGCTGTGATGTTTCAAAATATCTAAAACAAACTCTCTTGATGTTATGCGATTATTAAAAAAAAAAACAACAACTTAATATTTCAGAAAATTGTATAAGCATTTGTAACCAAACCTAACCTCTTTTTTCAAAAAACGATGTAAGATTTTAACTGTATCTTAGAAATTAATTTCAACAACAGTCTTTTAAGATCCAACTCAACCAAATGGAATTAAACTGATTTTTTTAGATTTCGGTTGCAGTGGGTTATTATAAAATATTTGGCAAACAAACAACTCTTCATACTAATAATTACAAAAAGAAGTTTAAAAGAAGATCTAAACTGTGAATTTTACAAAACTGCGTCATATTTAATTAAAAAAAATTGATTAATTTAGGTAATTTTTCATTGTCATCATATTTTCAAACCAAATTTAAACAGCATTTTTTTAAAATTTCAAAATGCTTTGCAAAATGCGAAAATTTGTGCGATTAATTTGTAGAAACCCAAGAAAGTTATATATATATATAAAATCCAATTTAATTTAAAATTTTGTGTTTATCATAAAAAGTTTACATCTAATTTATAAAATAAACTTAATATTAAAATCAGTCGATCCATTCACAAATTACGACAGGAAAGAGGAATTAAAAGAAAATGTTCATAACAAATTATTAAGATTTTGTGCAATAACACTTTATCATCCCAAACGCTTCCTTATTACCTGTAGTTTTTCTTTAGAAGTCTGAATGTCATGTATCCTTTATACTAAATCTTACACAGACGAAACCATAAATAAACGTCTAAAAGCAAAATAATCCTTGGAGACCTAACTGCGAGGGAATCCGAAAAGCAAAAGTAAATGAAAGGGTTACGCAAGACCTCGGAAGTGATCTTATAGTGGTCATAAATAGTTCACTTTTCGTTTCGCTACGATTTGTACGAGACGAGCTTGTAAAACGACCCCATAATAAACGTGGGTTTAATTTCCTTTATTTACAACTTGTTCGTTTTCGGTTTTTTATTTTTCACACAAACGGAAGATTCTACTTTATTTTCAGACGATGATTTTAGAATAGACTTTATTATAAATTAATCTAGAGTTTCCATGAATCGAATTTAATGAATACAAGGAATGAATTCTATGTGTAAATCAAGAAGAAAAAACTGAAATAAATATAATAATTTGTCCTGAAGACGTAGTTTAGTGCTTTAAAAGAAAGTGTTTATGAAAATCTTTTTGTTTCATTAATTGAACATCAATTCTGAAATGTTATTTCCTAGTAGGTAGATGACATTTTAATTTCATTTTCAAACAATTTACAAAATTGTGCAACCTTTTTTCATCGAGAACCTAGGTTTTATATTAGAAACGAATTAATTATTATTAGGTATATCTTCTATTTGTTTCGAACTCATTTCGAAACATTGCAAACCCTTTTTATAAAACAAAACCTGTCAAAGGTACTTTGCTATAACACAATTTTGCGTATGAAATTTTTGAATCATTTTCTTCCATATTTAGTGCCCTTCTTGATCGAAAATGAAAAATGATAATTTGTATTTTTTTCTAATTTTAGAAACCTTTGTGTTGTTTGGAAATTACTTCTGTCAATTGATTTATAATTTTTCAGAAACCTTATTTATCAACTTACTTATTAAAATTTGTATCCCTTTTGGCTCGAGTTTTCAATAAATAAATAAAAGCCTTTGCTTTATGAGAAATTTTAATTTTATTAATATTGAAATTTAATTTCCATATATTTTTTTTAAATTAAATTTTACAACATTTAG
>JAFFZR010028265.1:0-13528 GCA_018397195.1 Lethrus apterus | reverse complement strand
GCAATGACGTCATTATCGATTTTTTTAAATGACACCTCTTATTTTTTTCTTTTGCTTTTGATAGACCTCCTTGATGTTTAAGTGGTAATTACCGAATTAATTCTTTACATAAGAACTTTTCTGAAAAAAATAAAATTTTTTCTTCAAAAAATTAAAATTTTTGTTTAAAAGAAAAAATTTTATTCAAAAAAATTGTTATATAAGGTACTAATTTCTTTACATCACCGTTTAGGTAGTAAGAAGGTCTATTAAAAACAGAAGATAAAAGTGGGGGTTGTCATTAAAAAAAAATTATGATGACGTCTTTGTGCAAAAACAAATGACGTCATTCCAAAAAAATTAACGTCAGAAGACGGCATTTCAAAAACAAAAATTGACCTGTCCGAGCGATTTTCTTAAAAACATTATAGAACGATTTTATGAATTTTGTTCTAAACTTTATCACCACACTGTATAAACTTGCATACTAAAAGTATATTGCAATATTTGCAATGTCTGTCAATGTCTTATCTTCACATTATTTAAATTTTACGTGACCATTTTTCAAAAATACAAATGACATAATCCTATAAGTAAAAACATCTCGCCCGCATAATAATATACCAACAGTCTCGTAAAAAACAAACAATTTATTTTAATAAACAATGAAAATTCCAGAAAGGTCTGCGTTGGTATTAATGACACATTTGACAATGAACACATACTTCCTGAGCGTAACAAACGTCTAACGACGATCATTGACTGATGTCATTGCCATCAACAACAAAAGCCATAAAATACAGCATTTTAGGTACAAATTTCGATTCGACGACTCATTTTTTTTTACACAAACAAAGTCGAATCGTTTAGAGTACGATGAACGTAAACGTACAGAACAGATCGACGAACAGAACAAAAATATGGACGTGTAGGTTTTTATTTTTAGATGTCCGGAGTATAATGAATGGGAAAAATGTTTGTGACTCGGCTTATTAAAACTCGTATTTTACAAGAACGCGGTTTAAAATCTCGAAAATCGTTTTGCGGTCGTTGGAGTCGTTTTTATCGAAAAAATACCACAATGAATAAACCATTCAATTAAAATGACAACAATAAAGTTGCATTAAGGTTTTTTTATTGTTCTTTGTGTATTAACAATGAAAACAAAGGCTGTCTTGAATTTGTCAACACATTTTTAAGAAATAATTCTATTTGTTGGTTTTATCTGTTTATTTTCTTCCGGACTTTTTCCGTTATTCATTTTAATTATTTATTTCTTCTCTCGTGGGCAGTGGTATTTCTTCTACCTTTCGATGACAGTGTCGTAGCGAGGGGTGGGCAAGGGGGGGCATCATGCCCCGGGCGCTACTAACAAAGGGGCGCCAAATGGTCCGTCTTGTTTTCTCAATTACATTTTTTGTCTCATATTTAAAGCCTAGCTTGAGCCTATGACTCTATTTATTTATTAATTTGCGAGTATATTTTACATATAATATTATATGGTTTTCGAATCGAGGGGGGGGCTAAAAAGGTATTGTGCCCCGGGCGCGAGTTAAGCTCGCTACGCCACTGTTCGATGATCCCTTTCTCTCTGTCCCTGATTCTTCGTTACTCTTCTTCTCATTTTGCAGTTCTTCGAAATGATTCTTCCATACTTTTACAGCTTTTTCTTCGTTTGTAATTAGTTTACCATTTTTATCTTTACAGAGTTTATTTTCCTTTGCGAGTATTACTTGGTCTATTTAAATTCATAACCATTCAACAAATTGGCTATAATAATGTTACATTATAGAACTAATTTAATAACTGAACGTTCATCTTTTGAAATAAATTTAACACACAAAACTGAATAAAATGATAATTTTCTCGAGGACAATGTATTCGTTTCGGAAAAGTTACGCCAACGAGATAAAACACGCAAACATCATTTAAACCGCACATTTCAACCTAACAAACAATACATTTGCAATATAATGCGGAGTATAACAAATTAATTTGCAAAGCAGAGACGTCGATTTACGTTAATCGTTTGTGTGTACAATTGCAAAAATCTCATACAAGGTAATCGCATTATAATAAACAATGGTTATGCCTTCCCGTGCAGATTAAAAAGTAACCGCAAACTAAATTGTACTTGGCACAGTTGCATTGTTTACACGAAAACGTTTATTTGACGATTTGCGGCGAACCAAACGCTTTTTATTGCATTTTGCAACGTTCGTTAGGACGTGTTTGCACATTTCAAGCCACGAATGTCAGCATGTTAACTAAACGAAGTTGACAAAAAAAAACGTAAACGTAATGCTTCGATAAGTCGATGATGAATTTCGAAACGACAGTTGACCACAAATTGAATATAAAAATGCGAATGCGAAAAGATAGAATAAGTTATCGCTTGTGGTTCGGAGAAAATGGACATTTTATTAAGGAAGTGCAAACGGAAGCAGGATCAATTTAACATATAACGCAAGTTTATGTCGCTGTTCTTCCCAATTTGAATATCACCAAGATATGCTGTCATAAATGTATAAACGTATTCAATTTTACAAACAATAAATACTGATGGAAACCGTGTTACCAAAAATATTAGAATGGATGGAAACTATTCCTGTTCCATAAAATTGAAGTTGAATTGAATTTACGTTAAATTCTATAGACAAATTGTTACAATATTTTAAAGACAACTCGTCCCCATTTTCCACGTGGAAAAAAAACAATTTAAAAATCCCATGAGGACACATTCCTGCTTTGAGATGATGGTATCTATCAGAAACCCCCATTACGACGACGAAGCCAAATAATTAATAAAAATACACAAATTTATTTTTTGTACATAAACACATTCATATAGAAACTACAATTCATAAACACACATTATGAGATAATTAACGAAGTCTATTAAGAAGATATTAAATACGGGTGCACCAAAGAATGAGTAATTTGAGTGTGTAGTGGCTGTAGAGTTCTTTGTTTGCGGGAGAGCATTCCAGTGTCAAACGTTCTCTCTCACACTTCCTGCCGTCTCAAGCCAAAGGCCTTGAGACGGACCTAGTTCAACATCCGCGCACGATGTCAGCCCGAAGGAGTACAGCCGGTTTCACTCATTTCACTTTCATTCAATCTTCTTCGGCAATGCATCTCATAACCTTAATTACGTCTATTATGGCGCAAAAAAGTTACCTAATCGCCTAAAACATAACGGCGGAGAAGCCGAAAAGCGGGACGATTAAATCAAAAAGAAAACGTCGACCGTAAAGGTCTTGTACGAGGGTAAATTCTGTTATCGAATACAGATAATAATTTGATAACGTCTTGGTCATAGACAATGTTAAATGTAGAAATTTTAATATATAAAATTCGATATATTAGCAGTTTTTCATTACAATTTGGATACTGTGTAATAATCACAAAAAGTGAGGTTACAAAATATGCCGAAGTTGCAAGCAAATTTAATTTTAATCTAAAAGTATGGAATGTTTAAATGGAAACTTACAAGCGCCAAAATTTCCCAGCTCCTTGGTAGTCAAGCCTTGGAAAAAATAAAAGTGGATTTTATGTCAACTACTTTTTTTTTAAGGTTCACTCGTTCATCACATTTGAAGAAGTCGCGAAAACTGAATATCGAGTTATCAAATTCCTTACTAAAGAAGATCTCTCACCACAAAACATCAAAAATCGGTTGCACTGGGTGTACGGGGAAATGCCCCGAAAAGATTGGTCACAACGATTTCAAATGGGCCGGCAATCCTTGGAAGATTCTCGGCTGGATGCGGCAAGGAAGCTGCTAAAAGGGACATAAACATAAAAAAGTAAGGGGGGGGGGGTACTAAAATGATGAAAATAGTAGAGAAAGAATAAGAGAGGAAGAACAAGACGATATGGAGCAGGAAGAAGAGACGGATGTATGAGCGTCTCTATCTGGGCCTACAAGAAATGGAGAGAGGGATAAGTCAGGTGATAAGGTTTGAAAAAAGTTTGCTGAATGGCAGGAAAGCCAAAGTAAGAAAGAAAGCAGATATAAATGTAACTATATTCAAGTATTCCGAAGGTTTCCAGAGTATCTAATAACAGGGAAAGTTGGGGGGAAACAGGCAATGATAGCGACATTTATGTGTGGTTGTGAGGAAAGAGCAAACACGTACTGGCTGGAAGAAAAAAAAAGCGAATGTATTCCATATGTGGTGAAGGTGAGGAAAAGTGGTAACACTAGAGTTGGAAGTGTAAAGAGTGGTTGGAGAAGTTGCTTGAATGACGGTGGGAAATGATGAAAAAAGTTCGACAAAAAAAGATGGAAAGACGGAACGAGGACTAGTGAATACATGTTCTTTTGTGTTGTCGAAAAATTTTACTACAAAATTAAAAAATTCGTATTTTTTCACTTTTTGGAGATTGTGCAGCCGATGTGCTATTTTCTGCGACAAAATAGACGACAAACGTAAACAGAAAAGACAAGAAACGATGCGAGCATTACATTGCAGAATACAATTTATGAAAGTCAATAATTTTGAATTTATATTTTATTTTAATTTTTTGTACAAATAAATAAAATGTTTAAAATTTTTTATTCTCGTTATCCAACCGGATATTTATTTAATAACATTTTTATCCCCTTACTCAGATAAAGACTATAATTATTATAATTAATAAAATGTATTAATTTCAATTCATTATTGTTGCATAATTTAACATACGTATGCAAAATCCCACTGAAACTTACGACCACGTAAAGAATATTTTACTTCCATGATCTTACCACGTACGTTATTACCATATATGAAAATGAACTGAATTAAAGTAACTTCAAAACCTATTAGTAGAAAGTCGTAAACGATAACGCCATATATCATTTATAACGTTATCTTTTATTTGTCAACGGATTTGTCGTCTGTTTCGATCGATAACGGAAATATCGCCTGCTCCACTTGTATCACCAAATTCATGATTATTCTTTAGCATAAGATGTTCTTCCACTCCATTATATTCTCTATACACATGCCTTTCACGACGCCAGATTCAGTTTTATAAATGATCTAAACACATTACTTAACATAATGGCCATATCCTGTTAAAGAATAGACGTTCAGATTAAAAAAAAAAAAATTCTTTTCAATCTTGGTACATAGAAAGTGCCGTGGAATAATAGTAACAAATCATCGTCCTTGACCTGAAGTTAGTTTCGAATATTAGATGTGGAAAATCATTTACAATGAAAATGATAACTCATCGCATCCTCGGAATGGAAATGATTCGACGCCGAGGTATGTCGACGTAACACTTATCAGTGGAATTGCGTTTGATCATATTTATTCAAATTTTTTTTACGCTGTAACCTTCACGTTCAAAAACGTCGTTTTCGCACGCCGTTACGTTACAGCGGCGAAGTGAACGAAACAATGAAAATTGCTGTCGTTGGTGTGGAAAGTAACGACATAATAAAAGAAATTTTCAACGTCGCGTTTATTGGCACAGGGTCGGCGCTAAAACACATTTCGGAGGAAGATAAATTAAACGTATTAATTTTTGGCTAAATTAGAACAAAAAATGTTTGATTTTTAAAAAAAAAAATTTATTAATGTAGATAGATTTATCCTGCTGGGCAGAAACTCATGGTGCCAAATTTAAATTACGTTGTTGTGATTGGTTAATAATTGGCACGATTTACATTCAAGAATTTGAAATCCTTTGTCAAACTATTTAACTTTAAAAAAAAAATATTTTCTCTTGAATTGATGAATTATGTAGTTATTTTTCGTGTGTTGAAGAAGTTCTCTTGCAAGTCACCAAAATTTGGTCAAAATAAACTATAAACGTATTTTACAAAATGGATAAAAATTCTAGGCATCTTCGGTTCTGATCAAAGACGTAAGTCCAAAGTGCAGGTTGACTGCATTCCGTTGCCATTTTTCGTCACTTTCTAGCGTATGTGCATTTGTGCTTTATGCTCACGTATACGTCAGATACACACGCAAAACGTTGACCCGCGGACACCAGCGAGAGTGCACACCGATGCGTTGGCATAATAGAACTCGACTGGTGTGACGTACGTCCTAGCTAATTCGCTATCCATGACCTAGGACATTGTTCAATGACTACTAGATGCACCCACGCGCGTACGTTTGTTTTTATTAATAATCGCTTATACCGACGAGACGTATTAATTTTCACTCGTTCACGTTCTTTTTTAAAACCGAATCGTTCATACACATCGTAACAATTCAATAACAAACGTTTTAAACACAATCGATTTTACGACCGCAGACAATCGCGTTTTAATACGACTTTTCCATTCACGGATAAAAGCCGGATTAATAATAAATATCAATTTACATTATATCCATAAATAATTTATGAAATGCATTCACTGTAATAATAATATTAAACGAAAAAGAGCTCTCTGTCTCTATAGTTTCGCAATCACCATTTTGATGGCGTACATTTTTGACATAAAATCATCTCCAATTAAAATTAAAATAGATATCATTAGATGAAATGAGAATACCCAATATGCCAACCTAATAACAATAATAATAAGAGTGAGAGAGAACAACGAACGAGGAGTGAATAAATAAAAAAAGGTACATTCAAATTTACTAACGCGTAAAACAATAGCGTAATAAACGTCCTTTATGGATTTTTTATATTTACTTATTGGTAAGATTTAAAAATAGCTCCATTTTTTTTGGTGTTTGTTGTATTTATTTTTTGTTTTTCACTGTAAATATAAGTAAAGCTCTGTCATAGCTCAGTCACCCAGTATTTAATACATATTATTGAAAACAACATCCACAAATTTTCATATATTGTAGGTATAAAAATAAATAATAAAAAACAGCAAACCCATAGTATTCAATTTATTTATTTATTTATTTTATCGAAGACACATAATTTTTTTATTCTTAAATAGTTTGAATTGCGTTACACACGAGAAATTATTCCCTAAAGTTACAAATTTTGACATACTGGTATCTGAAAACATTAGATGTGAAGTAGGTGTACCGCAAGGTTCTGTTTTTGGACCGAATTTGTTTCTTTTTATTAGACATTCATGCCACATTTTGTTTATGAAGCGACAATTAACGGTTACTAATTATATAACTTAAAATGGTTCATATACAGTGTGTCGCTCTTTAGACGGCACCACCCCTGTATTTTTTTATATATTATCGATTTAAAAAATTTCTTTTTTCTGATTATACCCCTCACTAAATTGTACTTTTAGGGTATGTTACTTTCCCTTCACGGTAAAGTGAAAAATCCCTAATACGACTTCTTCAATTTTGCTGTTTATTTTAAATCGTAGTAGACTAGTACGATTTAAAATAAACAGCAAAATTGAAGAAGTCGTATTAGGGATTTTTTTATCAAAAAAACTTGTTAAGAAAAGTTGTTCAGAATCGTTCAAATAAACTAAATCCAAATTTCATTAAAAACAAACAAAATTGGAAATCTCAAAAAAATGTCCAAATGTACACATGCTAATTGCGATTTAGTTGAAAATACGGTCATTTAAGTAATTAAGCATCGTTTTTTGTTATTGTATTGAATTAAAAGAGTAAAATAACAAATCATGGCAAACTTGTGAGATTATTACTCGCATTTTTTGGACTCAATTTTGTTTGTTTTTAATGAAATTTAGCTTATCTGAACGATTCTGAACAACTTTTATTAACAAGTTATTTTGATAAAAAAATCCCTAATACGACTTCTTCAATTTTGCTGTTTATTTTAAATCGTAGTAGACTAGCATTTTACCGTGAAGGGAAAGTAATTTTTTAAATCGATAATATATAAAAAAAAAATACAAGGGCGGTGCAGTCTAAATTGCGACACACTGTAGAATATTTTCGCTAAAATCTTTCAGAAAAAAATGTAATTTAATTTTGACATTTAAAAAAAAACAACATTGTTTATTTTTTAATTATTAATTAAATTTGTAACGTGTATTCAACATTAACAATAGTTAATGACCATGCTTGTTTCTAGATGATAAAACTTGGCAGTTATTTAGAAATGTTGAAATGAAAGTCGCACACAATAAATTACACTGTGACAATTTATTCAAATCCATTTATCTAAGCACGAAATAAAGTTATTTTTCCGACGAATAAAAGGAAAAAAAATATTTATATAAATATCTTAGCCTTGCATACTTTCGACCGTTGCAAAACGTGAATTTCGCGTCGTTCATCGAAATCAAATCTGACCGACCTTATCTTATCTGGGCAAGCTGCACCGTTTCCAACAAAAGGAACAAGAGCGCTTTAAAACGAAGAATTCCGACAGACCGACAGGTAAACAAAAGATTACAGAATGCAGGTAGTTTGAAGACCGACAAATTCTCGGAAAGGCGCCTCATACCTTAACTTAACTATATACATCGGTAACACTTAGGTGAGTAAATTACACTTTACGGTAAAAATAATTTACGACGCCGTATGGTTTAATGTTAACTAGAAAGTGACAAACGGCGGCCGCTGGAACAAATTTGTTTTTATTATTAAATACGATCACTAATTATCATGAACGTTTGGTTTCGTAATCGCTTTATTGATGGACAAGGTTTTTCGTTTATAGATGATTCTTTACCAACGAGCTTAAATTTCCTCTATTTTGGGAAGTATTGTGATGTAATTGCAAAATGTGTAACCAGTATATGGGAAGAAGTACACAGATATAGATACATAAGTTTACACGCACAGCACTTGAAATGCCAGGATTCTATGTATGCAAGAATTATTGTAACTACAATAGGGATTAAGTCGCAACAGCGTCATAAACAATAATTCTTTTATATTTCTTCTGTAGTTGGCTGTGAAGCAAGTTAAGTCTGAATGCAAGTTATTGCTTGTAAAATATTTTCAAAATATTCTTTCTGAAGCTGAAAATATCTGACACAGTGTTCAATCCTTGCCAGGAAGATAAAAAATATAAACGAATCAGGATTGTAAAAATTGTTTGGATCGATGTATTGTCTTTATCTTGTCAGAAGTTGAAGAATATCACAAAGTGAAGTTACGTAACATTGTCCTCACGTCAACTGTTTCTTTCTCAGTATTGTTGAAAGATATTTCATGAAGAAGTCGTAAAGTCAGTAAACAAATGGCAAAGATTTTAATTTAAAAAATTTCTGGATTATTAACAAACTAATTGCCAACTAATCCCATTTATAAAAAAAATTGCAACGAGGAATCATAGGGGGAGCGGTTGTTTCGAACTTTAGTCCTCGTCAGTAGTCAGTAAAACATTTCGCTTGAATAAAGTACATTTTTTTGGTCATAATTCTCACAAACCTCTAAAATCTGAAATGAATGTCACCTTCATCGAGGAATATTTAGTTTTAATATGTATGCGTGGAAAAAAATATAAATCAGACGATCCGTATAAACTCCTCGTAGCAATTTTAATTGGGTTCGACCGCAGTAAATAATGGTTATTATTAAGATTGCATCAATCTTTGGACCTTTTCGCTCTTCTTTCGGTCCGAACGCAACAACAACTCGGCATTAGCAATTCTGATTCCCAAAAACGAGACCCGCGAATTCCCTCTGCGAAAAAAAAAACTCGTGCGCGAACACCGCAAAAAGAGAAAATCGAAACGTCGGGTTCGTCGGTCCTTTAAGCCCTCGGGCAACGGGCGAGCTCTTGTAAATAAAAACCGACAGACATATTTCGTCTACAACTATTCGTTATTTTCTTTCGTTAGTTTCTTTTATCTCGAGGCAACGTCTGATATTTTTTAACAGAAAGAATTTAAAACTTTTTACCTGCGTCGAATTTATTTGATTTTTCTCAAATCTTATCGTGAATTATCTTCTGCAAATATACAAGTATTGAAATCGAAACGATGCCAAACTTTCCAAGGTTTCGGTTTCGAAATGGTTTTTCTTTGCATAACCTACAATTGATTATTTCCGTTTAAATATTGCGTTTTTTAAGAATACGGGGACGTGGCCATCGATTTCATTTTATTTATTTAAATTATTTGAACGTCTGTAATCATTCTTTGGATATTTCTGATTTATTTTATTAGAAAGTATTTAGGCGATTGTAGACGAGTTAGAAAATGTTGGGAGTTCATCTTGCAATTAATACTATGGTAATTCCATTAGTTTCTTAATATCCCAACATTACCATAATTTTTTTATTTCATTCTATAAGTGATACAGAGACCTTTACAAATCTTCTTAGCCCATCAATGCCTGGGAAGCATTTCTTTGATGTCAATTTCCTCGAGGTATATTTGTCCCATTCGATAATACTTAATTCTCGTTTCAAGGTTTTATCAATACGAACTTGATTATGAATACTCAACAATATTTAATAATCTAAAAAAAAAAATGGTTGGATATTCCGAACGACTTCCACGGTACATTATTACCGAAATATTACGTATTGTTTGTTTAAGGAGTATCTTGAGTCAATGTACCCAAAAAAACGTTTATTCAGTGTTTACCGTCGGTAGGTTCCTCTAAATATTTATCTTGTATGTAACACACGTTTAGTTAGAGGCATGTCTGACACAACTTTACCGTTTTTAGGTTGCTACGATTCGTTACAATTTATTAAAATCCAGTTTCAAGAATGTAAATAAGCGTATAGATTAACAAAATGTTTTCCTCGGGATAGTGTTAATGAAACTAATTTGCATTGTGTAGTTAAAAAAAAAAAAATTTTGTGAAATTCTCTAAAATAAAATCGTTTCAATGACAACCGTTGTTTATGTTGTCTCTGCACATTTTTATCGTATGTTTTCATTTTATATCGCACAGCTGACTAAATTAATAAACAAATTACAATCATTATCGTCTTCATGTCCATAAACATTGTAAAAAAAAAACTGTTACAATGAGGGACAATATAAAAACTAGCTGGTGGTTGAAGTTGATGCCACAGGCATCAGCAGGGTGGCAGCTGCAAAACAGACCTCGGGCAAGGCCCGTTCTTTGTAAGCTTCATATGGCGGGCCTTCCGGCCAGCTGCAGTCGAGCACCAGACGTACAATTATGACCCCAATAACCTCCGCCATAAGACGATAGAGTTCCCACCGAAACAGTCTGCGATTTTTTTCGGTCATTAACTCGACTATCACCTAAAATTTCATCTTGAAAATCGACGACAAAAAAGACTACGGCTTTGTGCTTTATTACGAGAGAAAAAATTAAATTGATAATTTCGCTACTGAAAAAATACAACGATCGTTGTCTCTACCTGCATGGGATACCATTACGTTCCCATTACGTTTTTGATGTGATCTTCAATAACGATCGTTAACACGAATTAATTATATGTATTAAATAAAAATATGGATGGGGTTACAAAGTAATATGTAATATGTATTTGTTTTACAGAAAAAAGTTATTCTTTATAAAAAATTCTGCTTTCCTCAAAATCCGACGTTTTGAGGAAAGCAGGATTTTTTATGAAGAATACCTTTTTCTGTAAAACGCATATTAAATAAGTTTGAATTTTCCACATTTTTCCAAACCTTATAACACATTTTTATATATTTGTGTGTCGTAATAAATATAGTTTTATTACATAACCAGTTTTTTATTGTCTGCTCAAGAAGAAAAAAATAAATAATTAAATAAAACCTGCCTTTCCCCACAATTCTAGACGTTTGTAAAATTTTTATGTTAGAATTTTCTTAAAAAAAAAAAATAAACAAATTTGTTTGATGATCAAAGAGTTATTAGAGTTCATTAATTTTTTATCGCCATAATCATCATCAAGTTTCCGTCAAAGTAATATTCATTAATTTATAAAAAAAAAAAATTAGAAAGTATTTCTATAAAGTGGTAAATAAACTCGTTATGCAGTAGTACAGAAGAAAAAACATCACATAATAAAAATAATAAGTTATAGTCAGTGACACATGACCGCGGCGAGTGTAACGACTAGCATGTCCGGTGGTCATTGCCTGGGTACAATCTAGCGTTAACAGGAAGAAGCGATAACTCTGGGAACGAAGCATGAAAGGCACTAAAGACCCGCCGACCTGGCGCGGTCGCTACACATTTCTAACCTATAAACTGGCTACAGCTCGATAATATCCGTCCATCGGTGGATACACGCGTACCTGTTTGAGAAAACCAACAGACAACAAAAATTCTATGCTGAGGTCGTGATAGTCGCCAGACTTAAACTGTACTGTTGGTTAATTGCGTTTTTCGCAATTAAGTCGGACGATTGAGCACTTAAAAGCAGACTAGGAAATTGAACGTCGAGATGTGAACGACGTTAAAAAGCGCGCGTATAACGGAAATTAGATATTTAGGCTCCACATTAACTTGTACAACAAATTATAAAATAAATTTTAAACAAGTTTCAAATCTATTTTTAAACAGTTCCTTCGTCCGTAGATTAAACAATGAAGATTATACATTGTATAATGTATTGTATTTATGATTAGCTTATTCAAATCGTAACCGACGGCCTATTTTTGGAATGACCTAAAAAACGTGGGGAAACGAGTTTAGTCAAAGGAACAGTACCTCACGTACGTATGTAAATGTTTATCACAGCCATCATCTGTCACGAAACGGTGTAAACAAACACAGACGGCAGAGGTGTTCTCAAAATCGTTCCCATGGATGATTTTTTCCTTTTTGACGAAATTATCGACGATATTTGTCGAAAACGCGACGAATTTATAAACTTAAACGTCACATCAACGACCGTAAAATTGAAGTATGCGAAGAAGCTCAAAAGAAGTCCACCGCAGACCGGAGTACAAAAATCAAAGTGACATTTACGAGAGTTTTATGGTGATTGGTATTTGTAATGCAACTACGTTGTATTCAGGATAAAAACGAACCGAAGAAAATTTTTAAAAAATTATATACGTAAAGTGCTTTATTACCGTGTACAATTAATTTTGCATCAGGCCGAGTAACACAAAGAAAATGTCGATTAACTTTTAATCATGAAATCGTCGGGTCGTGTTGAGCAAGACGAGACCTTCAACTATGACGTACGTCGAAAAATTACTAAATCCTCTTAGTTTATTAAACTCGCAACGCTAAATTGTTTATTATCCATATTTAAATCAAAAACTGAAAATGTCGACATGTAGCGATAAAAATAACATTGAAAATGCACGGACAAGTGAACAAGCTTTTAAATTATTCTAAAATTGCCCTTGAACTCGATGTAAAGGAAGTGACTGTAAGATTCTCTTTGTAAAAAAATAAATATGACTATGGTAAATAATTATGTTTTTTTTTATATATAAATAAAAATACTAATTAACAATTTAATGCTTATTTAAGAGTAGATAGGCTATGGGCGTTCTGGACCAAAACACGGGTTATTTCTTATGGAGGTCCCAAATTACATTTAAGTAGTAATAGATAGTTCTTTTTTGGGTTTTTTAACGCCCACGTGGGCGAGTGGTTTTTTGACCCTGACAGGAGCTGTACAGCAGCTCCTGTACAGCTTTTGTCAGGGTCAAAAAACCACTCGCCCACGTGGGCGTTAAAAAACCCAAAAAAGAACTATCTATTACTACTTAAATGTAATTTGGGACCTCCATAAGAAATAACCCGTG
>JAFFZR010028264.1:0-13535 GCA_018397195.1 Lethrus apterus | reverse complement strand
GACACCGAGTCTTGCATGAATTTATTATGGTAACAAAATTGAAGTGATATTAAAAAAATAATAATAATTACAACACAATCTAATATATATTATTTTATTATGTCATGGTCCAAATATTTGTTGATCCACTCTTCAAAAAATAAGCGATTTCGATTGACTAGGGGTTTCAGTAAAGTGTTTAGTGAGTGGTATCAGAGTATCATATTACGAACGTAGTTACAGAAAATCGAGAATATTTCTAACGTGGTTACGATATGACGTCATCAAAAAGCCAATCGAAAATGAATAGTTGGAATATTTAGTCTAATCACAACATACCACTTCTAACCACTAGCCAATCGAAATCGCGTTATGTCAAGAGGTGCCGGCTATAGTGCTGGCAGCATTCACCATTGGCACATTGGCATACAGTTAATGGTGCTCTGGAGTACACAGCTGCTACTCCTTCACAGAAAAGATAAAATACACATTTGACACTTGAATTGTTGACTGCAGTAGGCATAACTTATGTCAGACGTACTTCAATGTATATCTACTGTCGGTATTATAAAACTTGTGACTGGCTGAATGAGCGTTCTTGTGTGCTCGGTTGCCATTAATTAATACACAGTATATTCACAGTATAGAGAGAATTCTTTCTATACTGTGGTATATTAATACACAAACACTCACACAAGAAGGAGAAGAAGAAATTATCTTAACCTAAAAACAAAATGAGCCGCAAGAACAAAAGTAACGGAAACGACGACAATGGATTCGCTGCTTGGGTATTTTTACATATAAATCTAAATTTATTAAAAAAGAATCAAAATGCAATAGAAATTCAACTATCGGCATCATAATTTTTATATTTTCAGGGCGGTTATATGGAAGCCAAGAAGGCAAAACTAGCAGAACAATTTGCAACCAAAGCTAATGTTGAGAAACGTTCGGATATATTCAAAGGTGTAGCGATATTGGTGAACGGTTACACAAAACCCAACTCAGACGAATTAAAACTATTGATGGCGGAACACGGTGGTGTTTTTCATTTATACCAGAACCAATTACAACTAACAACCCACATAATCGCCACCAATCTACCTAACGTTAAAGTAAGTGACGCGATTACAGTTCCATGTCTTAATAAACAATTGTAGATAAACCAACTGGGTAATACCCCCATTGTAAAACCTGAATGGATAACAGAAAGTGTATTGCAAAATCGTCTACTCGATTACAAGAAATTTTTATTGTACACAAACCAAAATCGTACCCAACCTAAATTAAGTTTTCCCACAATGTGTAACGAAACCTCTAAAGTTTCTTTAACGGCTTCGGATCCTCGTTTCCTCTCCGAATTCTACAACAATTCCCGATTACATTTAATATCGACTTTGGGCGCTGAATTCAAGCAATTAGTCAACGATTTACGTGCAAAAAGTAACGGTGAATTTCCGGCAAAGCAAAAACTCATTTCATATCAAATCGTCGACGATTTACAAAGCACTGTAATCATGCACATTGACATGGATTGTTTTTTTGTATCCGTTGGTTTAAGGAACAGACCTGATTTGATCGGTAAACCTGTTGTTGTGACGCACGCTAAAGGCAACCCATCAAACAGAACTAACGTGAATAGACAAGCTGAAATGGAGTTGTATATGAAACGCTTGCCGGAAGGTGCTGTGCCTCGCTTGGAAAACATCGATAATCAAAGTTCTCTGTCTGAAATCGCAAGCTGTAGTTATGAAGCACGAAAATACGGAATAAAAAATGGAATGTTTTTGGGATCTGCACTTAAGCTTTGTCCGAATTTAGTGCCGATTTCATATGATTTTCAAGTATGTTAATTGTGGCATTTACAAAATGTCATATGCACATAACACATATAACGGTAACATCAATTGAAGAATGCAGGGTAAAGTTTATTTTTGTGTTCACCTGCTTCTGACAAAGCCCCATGATGAATTCTGATCATTATTTCCCCAGTTATTGAGCTCTGAATATTCAACCTTTTTTCATTTTTTACCGGGTCTGTAACTAACAAAAAGCGAAATGTTCCAAACCGAGTAGATACCCCTTGCTATTTCAAAATTTTGGGGCAAAACATGTGACCTTGCAAAGAAAATTCACCTGTTTCAGTATTTTTTAAGCAACGAATCTCCAGGTGATATAAAAATGAAGAAAGTTTGAATATTCAGAGCTCACTAACTGGCAAAGTAATAATCAAAATTCAAAAATATCACTTGCCATTTAAAATTTTTATGGTGAACTTCGCCCCCCTTTTAGGGTTGCAACTAAGTGACTGCAAATATCTAAAACATTTGTCTCCCTTCCAAAGAAAATTGACCTGTCTGAGCGTTTTTTTTTTTTTTTAAGCGTCTAAATTCTAAATACCTGAAAGTGCGTCAGTTTCGTTTTCGGTGGGCCACTCTGTATAAAGAGGGTCTATTGCATACATGATGTGATTTATAAATTTGTTTCGGACTCAAGTGTAATCTATCTTTGCATGAATTTTCAAAACATTTTCTCAGAGCGTTTGATGCCATACTTTTGCCTGCTCAATTTATATGAGGTATACAAATCATTATTAAAACCAGCCAAGAATTACAGCTCCAAAAAGGGCTATAAAAATTAAAAGGAAATATTTCCAAAATTAACATTAAAGGCTGTCAACATAAAGTCGATTGTGTTAATATTTCGCATTGCAGATGCACGTGGCGCCCTGTCAGAATCGCCTTCATCAATTGCAGTTACCGTTATAGCTATATGTGTTATGTGGTAATATGTTATATTTTAGGGTTACCGTGAAGTTTCTTCTACACTGTACAAGACGATAGCTGAATATACGTTGGATATCGAGGCGGTAAGTTGCGATGAAATGTATGTTGACATAACGACCGTTTTGAAAGAGACAGGCTTGTCTGTTCACGAATGGGCGAGTCACATACGTCAAGTAATTATTTCTGCAACGGGATGTCCATGTTCCACCGGTTTCGGTTCAAACAGACTTCAAGCTAGATTAGCTACGAAGAAGGCGAAACCCAACGGTCAGTTTTATTTAGAAGCTGATAATGTCGAAAGTTACATGCGGGAACTACCACTGTTGGAATTGCCTGGAGTTGGCCGGAGCACTTTGGCAAAATTAAATAATTTGGGGCTTACAACATGCGGTGACGTTCAAGTAACTTAAATTTAACATAATGATTATTTCATTATAATTTATAATGTAGATGGCGTCATTGGGAATGTTGAGAAATGAATTGGGTCAAAAAAATAGCGAGACTATTTATCAACAGGCTAAAGGTATTGACAACAAACCTCTCACTTACAATCATGAAAGAAAATCTGTGTCGGCCGAGATCAATTATGGAATACGATTCAAAACTAAAGAGGAAGCTTGGAGTTTCTTAGAGAGAATTTCAAACGAAGTCCATATGAGGTTGCTCGAGGTTGGAATGAAAGCAAAGTGTGTCACTTTAAAATTGATGATAAGAGCTAGTGATGCACCGAAGGTATAAACAAAATTGTAAGTTGTTCGATTCAAAGGTTTGTTTTCTAGGAAACGGCTAAATTTCTAGGTCATGGCGTTTGCGATAGCGTAAGCAAAAGCACAACGACTAATTATGCAATAAACGATCCAAAAATCATATACAGAGAAGTGAAAAATCTATATAATCAGCTGAATATTGTCACTGAAGACTTACGTGGAGTTGGTATACAATTATCTAGATTAGAAAAAGGTACCACTGTAACAAAAGGGCTTGAAACATTCTTAAATCGTGTGAAAATGCAACAGTCTGAAATTATCAAAGATAAAAGTCAATGTATGATAAATGAAGAAAAGAATCAAATTGATGGAATAAGTCAGATTGCAATGACTACAAAGCTTTCAAATAAAACGCTGAGAAATATAATCAGCAATACAAATTCAAAGAAAGGCATCGATGATTATTTTAAAGAAACCAAAGACAAATCTGTAAGTAAACGTTTTTACATTACATGTTATCCAGGATTTGAATTTTCCGTAAGGTCCCCCTGATATTTTTTTACAGGTGAAATTAAAAAGCTCCAATATAGACATGAAAATTCTCAAAGAATTGCCCCAAGAAATACGCAATGAAATCATCGAAGAATACAAACTCGATTTCAAACACGACCGAACGCAAGCAAAACTCGAAAAGGAAACAAAATCTAAAGGTTTTTCTGATTTATCTGACGATGACATACGAGCACTTTTAAGAAATTGGATAAGAAATGAACCACATCCGAATGAGTTTGATATTGAAATGCTCGGCGAATTTTTAAAATCTTTGGCTTTGAATAGACAGATTGAGAAACTTTTTCCCATGATGAACTTTCTGCACAGGTACGAAATATTTCAATAATTTCTTTCACCGAGATATCTTTTTCTACAGGAATTTGGCAAAAATGAACTGCAATTGGCACGATGCTTATTTGAAAATTGTTAATCATGTACAAGAAGGAATGTTTGTACAATATGGTAACTCGTTATGTGTTAATAAAAAATTTGAATGTTCAAAACACAAAATTTTTAAATAAATTTTTATTAAATTTACATTTATTCGTTTTCTTGGCTGCGCAGTCTAGCATTGGCATTTGTCAAACGAATGGACAATTGTTGTGCACGTTCTACGATGTCTTTACGTTTCTTTGACGAAACACCATGAGCAATTTCGCCGCAGAATTTACGATTTTGCATCAAAAGTACTTCCAATTCCTGAAAATAAAATACATCATAAGACATGACAAAATCGAGTCGGAAATGCGTTTATTATACATTTCATCAGCGAATTTTATCGACATTGTGTTTCAGTCGCAAATTACCAAAAACATCATGTGTACAATAACTCACTGTCTATATGTTTAACACTTACCTTAACGTTGTGTACTAAGACTTTTCTGAAGCCTGTTGGTAGCATGTGACGGGTTTTTGCATTGGAACCGTAACCAATATTGGGCATCAAATATTGTCCCTTGAAACGTCTACGGACTCTGTTGTCGATACCTTTCGGTTTACGCCAGTTGCGCTAAAATGAGGTTATGTACAAATGAGTTTTTCATGCAACAAATATATACCTTCAATTTGCCATATCGGTCAGATTGATGTCTGATGAATTTCTTCGTCCTTTTCTTGACGATTTTTGGCCTATAAACCGGTCGGATTGCCATTTTGTATCTGGAAACAATAAATTTGCAACAAATTTTCGAACGACAAAGATAACATTTGACGCAAAATACTTAACGGAAATTATTCATCGAGTGTAAAGTTGCGTTTTAAACATACGAAGAAACACATTTTACTTACCGATGGTTTCAAAATTAACAGATTTTTAAACGATCTCCATATGACAACACCGACACCACAAAAAGATGAAGTTAGAGGATTTTTGATTGGACGCTAACAGAGTTACCAACGCCACAGTTTTTTCATGCTTAGTGCCAACCACCGATTACTACACTGCGAATCCATATACCCAATTTTAAATAATTTTTCTCAGTACCAAATATAAATAATTATTAGACTGCAAAAAGCTTCTTATGAATTTATTACACGTTATATACTTCATTTTTTCCTGCGACGCAGAACCTTACATAGACAACATTTGTTGTGACTTGCAGGAATATAATAGCGTTTTCCATTGGTAACTCTAGAGCACTCTCAGAGCAAATTTTACGTTCCATTGGCATATTGGGAGCAATTGTATATGTTCCATTGGCAAATGCAGAGCAGTTAGAGTTGCTCTCAGAGCAAGATTTATGACTTGCTAGCGAGGAAGAGTCAAAACCAGTGCAAATATGGTGGAATCAGCTGAGAGTGAAAAAATGTATTTGTTGATGGATTTATTAAGTTCATCTTCCAGCAAAGACGAACTTGAGGGTCTTTGTCGGAGAAGATACAAGTTGTAGATAAAATGTCTGATTCTGAGACAAGTTCACAACCATAAATATTTGTTTAATTCGTTGGTATATCAAGATTATTATCATTTCAGTTTAAATAACATTTTAGACTACAGAGAAATACAACTTTATTAATAAACCAATTTGAAAATTCTCCATTCTATCCTAAAATATGTGACCATGGAGGTAAACAAGTCGAAACAGCAGAAAAACATATATTGGTATTCCCATGGTACAAACTATAATTTTATTTCACTTTACTATCTAATAAATATTTTGTTTCATTTTCATCCCATTCACCTAAATTTAAAACAATAATATAAAGTATGTCAACATTACATACAGCAATTATGTATCTCAAGTGAGCACCCTGGTGAAATATGTATTTTCATATATTTATACTTATAACCTCAAACCGACAATTTGCTGACTGAATTTTATGTTCCATTGACTCTGCCCTCTATATGCTCCCGTTTGCACTCGCTCAGAGCGTTTTGCTATTTTTCGAGTGCTCTAGGGCAGTCCAATGGAAAACGCTATAAGAGAAGCAACAAGGAACAAAGATAACTTCTTCAACACACAAGAAATAACTAAAATCAACGACAATAACTACACAATTTAATAATTTAATAGAAAAACGATTGCTTGACCTTTAAATAGAATTAACACAACCTGTTTAGCAGGATTTTCAAATGTTTGAATGTAAATCGTACCAAGTATGAACCAATCATATTTTAATTAATTTTGATAAAGCGAGATTACTGAAAAAAACTAAAAATTACAAGTCTATTATTGGAATTTCTATTCGATTTCATATAGCTCTTAAATTTAATAAATGAATGAATTAATTAAAAAACTATTTGTTATGTATTTAAACATTAATTTGAAATCTTAAGTCACATTTGTTTATAATTAAGGGTTTAATAGTATTTTCTATTAAATCGAAAATCTATTCTATTCTATTCTATTCCATCAGTTAATGGCTGTTGAGATGTGTATGTCAACAATTATTTTTTATGTTTAAAGGACGAAAAGCGCTGGATTGCAGCTTGGATATACATTTAATTTAATTTGAAACCTACAACGAGGAAAATAAATACATTTTTATCCCTTTATCAATTGATATATAACACATAACCTAATTTGTTGTGATGTCCGACTCTGAAGCAAGCAATTTTTCCGACCCCGAGTCAGAAGCTGGCTCAAGAGTTTCTAATAAATCGGTCCGTAGCCGCAGCTCAAGAGGTAGTGTACGTAGCAGATCCGTTTCGAGGTCGCGTTCGAGATCACCTTCGAGATCGAGATCAAGATCAAGATCTAGATCCCGTTCCAGACAGAAATCCGGCAGTAGATCCGGGTAATCGATCATATATTTCAAAATAAACATCGTCAATAATATAATTTGCAGCTCGGAAGCAAAGGAGGGCTCAGAACCGGAAGTTGAAGATGAACAAGAGCCTGAAGGTGATTCGTTGCATTCAGATGATGAGTACGACAGCGAGGAAGACGACAGTGACACCGGTCGCGGTCGCAAACGCAAGAAAAAGGACCGATTTGGAGGATTCATCATCGATGAAGCCGAGGTACTTTTTTTTGCGGTTTGTTTCGAGTTTGTAAATTTTACGTTTTAGGTCGATGATGAAGTCGAAGATGAGGACGACTGGGAGGAAGGTGCTCAAGAAATCGGAATAGTCGCAAACGAAGTTGACGAACTCGGCCCCACCGCCAGGGAAATCGAAGGAAGACGACGTGGAACAAATTTATGGGAGTAAGTCGTTGAACATTGTAATTGAATACAAAATTTCCAAATTCTTGTAGCACTCAAAAGGAACATGAAATCGAGGAGTATTTGCGTAAGAAATACGCAGATGATAATGTGGCCAATAGGCATTTCGGTGATGGGGGTGAGGAAATGTCGGATGAGATCACCCAACAGACCTTACTCCCGGGAGTTAAGTATGTTTGTGTTTGTTGGAAAATTGTGATTTTACATTGTAATTTAGGGATCCTAATTTGTGGATGATTAAGTGTCGTATTGGTGAAGAGAAGTCAACAGTTTTGTTGCTGATGCGAAAGTTTTTTGCGTATTCAAATACGAACGAACCGCTACAGATTAAATCTGTTGTTGCTCCCGAAGGTGTCAAAGGATATATTTACATTGAAGCCTACAAGCAACCTCATGTTAAAGCGGCGATAGAAAACATTGGGAATTTACGCGTGGGTATTTGGAAACAGCAAATGGTTCCCATCAAGGAAATGACAGATGTTTTACGTGTCGTAAAAGAACAATCAGGTTGGTCTTTATTTTCTAATAAGAATAATAATAACAAACATTTATTCGAAGTATCCAAAGGGCTAAGACCGTAGTCTTCCTGCCCATTTACAAAACATTGAAATATCTTACAAAACATAACTTTTATCTTCGTTTTCATTTACTTGTGCATGCCCTTTATTTTCTTTTATGTACAAAATGTAATAATTTGTGTAGGATTGAAAACCAAGCAATGGGTTCGTTTGAAAAGAGGTTTGTACAAAGATGATATTGCACAAGTGGATTTCTTCGATATGGCTCAAAACCAGGTGCATTTGAAGCTACTTCCGAGAATTGATTACACTCGATTACGAGGAGCTTTAAGAACGACACAATCTGTTAGTATGTTTTATTTTAATGATTACATTTGTAAATGTAATAATTGTAGGAATCGGACGCAGAAAAACGTAAGAAAAAGCGAAGGCCAGCCAGTAAACCGTTTGATCCAGAAGCCATTCGGTATTTTTTATCAATTTCTTTTTATTTATTTACTTATCGCATAACTTAACTTATCTTAAGTGTAGAAGTAATAATCTTGCTTGAGTCCAACTGAGTCCTTCTTTTTAAAGATATCCAACTTTTTTTCAGAGCGATTGGTGGTGAGGTTACATCAGATGGTGACTTTTTAATATTTGAAGGAAATCGTTATTCCCGAAAGGGATTTCTGTACAAGAACTTTACTTTGAGTGCTGTTATTATCGATGGAGTCAAGCCAACTTTAGCAGAGCTTGAACGTTTCGAAGAACAGCCGGAAGGTATCGATCTGGAACTGTCCGCCGATAAGGAGGATAAAACGGTCACGCATTCATTCAGTGCCGGTGACAATGTTGAAGTTTGCGAAGGAGAATTGATTAATTTGCAGGTTCGCATCTTGCATTCTTCTTTGCTTTAAGGCAACACAGTTATATTAAAAATTTGGTTTTTAGGGTAAAATTATGAGCATAGATGGTGCGATGATTACAGTAATGCCGCGTCATGAAGAGTTAAGAGATCCTTTGGTTTTTCAAGCTTCAGAATTGAAAAAGTATTTTAAAATGGGCGATCATGTTAAGGTTTTGGCAGGTTTGTTACCTTTTCTATTTCAAGTGTTGAAAGAAATCGATTTTTTAAAGAAAAAAAGTATGATGTTCTATAATTCATTACAAGATTTCTACAGAACTTTTTACAAATTTGATATTTGATACAACAATCTAAATTTTTTATTTTTACTGAATTAAATTTTTTGATATAAATTCAATTTTAGGTCGTTATGAAGGCGATACCGGTTTGATAGTACGGGTTGAAAATAACAGAGTCGTTTTAATATCCGATTTGACGATACACGAGATGGAAATCTTGCCAAAGGATCTGCAATTGTGCACGGATATGGCAAGTGGCGTCGATTCCTTGGGTAAATTTGAATGGGGTGATTTGGTCAATTTGGATTCGGAAACTGTTGGGGTTATCGTCCGATTGGAAAGGGAAAACTTTCATGTCCTTAATATGCATGGTAAGATGTACTTACTATTGGTTGTGCAATTTTTAATTCTTCATGTAGGTAAAGTAGTAGAATGTAGACCGAGTTCTTTACAAAAACGCCGTTTGAATCGGTTCACCGCCGCTTTGGATTCCTACCGAAATAACTTGCATCGAAGAGACATGGTAAAAGTCATAGACGGTCCCCATTCGGGTTTTTCCGGCGAAATTAAACACTTGTATCGGAATTTCGCATTTTTGTATTCGGTCGAGTTTCTACAAAACGGTGGTATATTCGTTTGCAAGACGAAACATTTGCAATTAGCCGGTGGTAACAAAAGCCTTCCGAACGCCGATTTCTCGACGGGAATGGAGTTTATGTCGCCGAGGAGAAGCTCGCCCATGCATCCGTCCAGTGGAGGTATTTTGATTCATTAGTTTGAGTTTCTTTTATTCATTTATTGTTAGCTGGAGGTGGTTTTGGAGGTCCACCGCGTGGTGGCGGTGCAGGGAGGGGTCGCGTTGCAAGAGATCGTGATTTAATAGGCACGACGATTAAAATTACTAAAGGTCCCTATAAAGGAAATATCGGTATTGTGAAAGATGCTACACAGAGTACAGCTAGAATCGAATTGCACACGTCTTGTCAGACGATTTCTGTCGATAAGAAACATATAGCTGACGTTGGTATGTGTGCACATGAAAGTTTTTTTTTGTTGGGTTATTTTGTGTTATTTTTAGGTACACCGAGCAGAGATGGTAGTGCTTCTAGTTATGCACGCACGCCTGCTTATGCAGGTAATCAAACTCCATTGTATAGAGACACAGGGAATAAAACTCCAATGTGCGATTCTGGGTCTCGAACTCCGTTACATTACGGTTCTATGACCCCCATGCATGATGGATCCAGGACACCAAACGCTTCATCTGAATGGGATCCGACAGTTTCAAACTCGTATCCATCACCTGGATATAACCCCAGTAAGTTTTCCTTTTTTTTTAAACATACGAAATTTTCATCAATCTTATTAATTATAGGTACACCTGGTTATCAAATGAATGGGCCGTTCACCCCACAAACACCAGGAACTATGTATGATACAGGTTTCAGTCCATATCAACCAAGCCCTGGATATCAAAGTAAGTTTAATTTCTAGTAATTATGAGATTATCTCATATTGTTTTAGGTGTTGTTTCGACTCCAAGTCCAACGACCGGTTATGGCCAATCACCTGCAAGTAATCATCCTTATAACACGCCTAGTTCTGGTTATAGTCCGAACATGCCCTATAATCCACAAACCCCAGGAGCTGGTTTAGATGTTTTACCGATGACTGAGTGGCATACAGTCGATATCGAGGTAATGTTTTTACATTAGGCAGTGCAGTCAATAAAAATTGTAAATTATAGGTTCGTATTAGAGATAGTCACGACGATCAAGGACTAGCTGGACAGACAGGTATAATACGAAGCATCAATGGACCGATGTGTTCAGTTTTCTTGCCGGAAGAGGATCGCGTTGTTAATATAATGTGCGATCATTTAGATCCGATAAGACCGCAACGTGGTGATGATTTCAAGGTTCGTTTTGTGATAAAATTGCCAAAAATTATTAAGTGAGTGTTTATAGGTTATCATCGGTGAAGAACGCGAAGCGACTGGTGAATTGCTGTCGATTGATTTGCACGAAGGCGTTGTGAAAATCAAAGATGATATAAAAATGTTACCTTTGCAGAACTTGTGCAAGATGAGAAAATCGAATCGTTAGACTCTCAGTTAGGCGATAAGTTTAATGTAATGGAAGTGTATTATGAAATAAATATAAATGCAGAACATTTAATGTAACTTTAGGTGTAAAAATAATGCTGCTTCCATTTACATGAAATCTCACTTATTTAGACTCACTTAAGTGACCGTTCTATTCATTTCAGCTTTGGTCACTCGAACCTTTTTATTTTTTATTTTTATTCCTTCCATAAAATGACAAAAATTATTTGTGCAGGTATCTCGCCAGTGACTTGCGAACTAGCTATACCACTGAAATCCGAACTATGGGACGTTAAAAACAAAAGATATCGAGATATGTTTCAGCAGGTAGTCTTGCCAATAGCTAGCGGATTAGCCATAGTAGCTAATTCATCAATTTCATGTTTTTTACATTTTTAACTGTTAAACATGTAGGTACGTATCTATTGAAAATAACGTCTCAAATTCCAAATAAAAACAATACGCACTATGTCAGACACTAAACGGAAAAGTAGACGACTGGTCAAGTCGAGCAATTTCTGTCAGACATGTCACAGCTTGCAAAAAACACCATTTACAATAACATAATAGGGGTTTACGAAAATTAACCTGGTGCATAACCGCTTGTACCGAAATCGTTCGAAAATGTAACGGGTTTCTCTGTACCGCGTTTGAATATTATACCGATGGTGCATCTACCAGGTTGACGATTTGTGGATCGACGAAATTCATAGGTAAATCGTCGGCGTCTCTTAATATTTTCGAAAAAAAAATCAGGAGTGATGCTTTGTATTTCATTTTGAATTGCATTTTTGAGCTATTTGAGTGTGTGAAGTCTATTTTTGAAAATACTGTAATCTCAGTTTTGAAAAAAATACATATAGTCTAAGAGCCCGCGACGCAAACCGTTACCATTAAAAAAGCAGTATGAAATGTATACGGGAATAAGTCTTTATAGTGACCCTACACGAAATGCTCGGTCTGTCGGGCCGCATTTAGCCGGAAGGTATACAGATCAAATTTTTTATGAGCCCAATATTTTAGATTCCTTTACTCATGAACTAGCAGGTTTCTAAGATCATTACGTTGTAGCTGGCGCTACTCGCTACAACTCCGTTGAGGTCTGTCACCCCTCGCGCGGCCGGACACCCCCGTCAGACCGGCGCGAAGGGTTAACTTTTATAATAAACCATTACTTATATGAAAAGCAGTACCTACGAGGTATCAAATTAAAGCTTGTGACGTCCGCTACACAAATCACCTGGTCTGTCGGCATGAAAATAGCCGGAAGTACTTGACAGACCGAAATTTAGTCTGCTACCGAGAGCTGACTTTTTTGCGTAAGATACAACAAATTCATTCAATTTTTAGGAACATAAAGCTCATTGCATTGCCAAAGTATTTTGACTTAAGTAAATGAGAAGTGAGAAAAGGTTATTGACGGAATATGGAATAAATAAATATGAACAGGCTGTGAATAGTTTTTTTATTTTGCTGGTCGCCTTAAATGTAAAGCAGTTGGTTCCAATATTTGCTTTTAAGGTACGAACGCACTGAGCGGAACTGCACTGCGTGGCACGACGCGACCAAATATTGTTTATATGAAATCGTATGAGACAGTTTTGCCGTGCCGCGCAGTTTCGCTGCCGCGTAGTTCGTTCTGTCTCATACGATTTCATATAAACAATATTTGGTCGCGTCGTGCCGCGTCGCTTCGCTGCAGTGCAGTTCCGCTCAGTGCGTTCGTACCTTTAGAGTAAACAATAAAAAAATATGTGGAACTATGTATCTCGTCGTCACTAACTTCAGTTTCATCGACTTCTGACGTTACAATTAAAACATCTTTGACTAAAAGTGGGGTGGGATCGCCGTCAAACCAGTTCAACTCGAATCTACCATTCACCAATATCCATCCATGTTCTTCCGCATTTAACAAACAACATTTTTCTAGTGTAGTATTTTGCCATAACGCGGTAGCATATATTGTTCTAAGAATTTTTTGTTTCAATGACTTCCAGCATTGTGGAATCAGACTAGAGTCAAAACCCAGATTTTTTTCAAAAATTTCTCGTCGTTTTTCTTGCTAGAGTACATGGATTGGAAAATTGTGAATCTCGCT
>JAFFZR010028263.1:0-13536 GCA_018397195.1 Lethrus apterus | reverse complement strand
GTGTGGACCGTTGTAATCAGCGGAAAAATCACTGCATCTTTGCTAATTTAACCGACTCTGTAGCTCCAAAAATAACGAAAATAGCAATAGTGCGCAGATAACTTTGAACACTCTGTATATTAATTTTCTAATTAATTTAGTGAATTTCCAAATTTTAGAAAAAAATTTTAGTGTTAGTCGAAAATGACGACAAACTACATATATCTATCCTGCATCAATTTTTTGTCAAATTGAATTAACATTACTATAATTTACATAATACGACCAATGATTTTTTTACACATAAAAAATAATTACAGCCTGTTATTTGTTTTACGATCGTTGATAGCGTAGCACTTAGAAATTATTGTGTGTATCGCCGTTATATATTTTTTATTGCAAACCGGAAATGCAAACGTTATATTTTCGTATTAAAAACAAAAAGTGTAAATCCTCTTGAAGTTTTATAGTTAAAAAACCATAAACGGCGAAATTGCCATTGGTTTAAGCATTGCGCTTTCTGTAAGCTCATTTTTATGCGTCCATTATATTTCAGAATTAATTGCGATTTCAAATCGACTTCCTTTTTTTCTTGTATTATGTGTCGTTAATTAAACCTCGAGGATTTGAATGGTTGATAAGTTGGATACATCAATTGTGTTTGTATATAGCTGCCAAGTTGTTGTTTTCGCCGAAACTTTTAGATGTAGAACATTTAATAATAATCGTTTCACGTCGGATCACCGACTGAAAATAAAGCAAAAAAATATAAATAATAGTGTGGGCGTGAGGATTTTATTAATTTTTCATTCATTCGTGAAGGTTAAATTAAAGGTGCTGAAGGAAGATTAGTTTAGGGTACGAAAATAAAAATATTTGTTAATTTACACGATTATTAAACTTCTTTTGTTTCTAATGCGTTTTTGTTTTGTTTTACAGCTGTATGAAATTAACGACGATCCGAAAAGAAAAGAGTTTTTGGATGATCTGTTTTCTTTCATGCAGAAACGAGGTAAGTTGGTTTTTAAAATATTAAAAAAAAATTTCCATAAATCAAGTGTAATTTCTATGGGCTATTTCAAATTTATTGCGTTACAAAGCAAGTAAAATGTTATTGTACCACCTGTTGTGCATTGGTCATTGTTTAATAAGGGCTAAGGTCTGCATCTTCTAAGAAATTCCGATTTCACTTAAAACTTGTGGAATAATCCCCAAAAATCTGCATTTTATATCTGGGTTTGCCACTGGCGTAGATTATTTAGATAAAGAAAAATATTCTTGTCGGCGTTTTCTGAGTAAGGATATTAGTTTTGTGAATTCCAAGCACACGTACTTTGAATCCCTTTTACGGGATTCTATAAATCGCACAGATGTGGCTTGCAGATGTATGATTTAATAACTCGACAACGTTAATATTTTATTTATGATAATTATGAAAAAAAAAAGCGATGAAAAGTTCTGTCAGATGTGTAAAATAATGAATTATATTTACGTGACTTGGTAGTCAATGTCCACTCATTTCAAACAAGTATTTGATTTTGAAAAAAATTTGCTTTGACCATATTCGTTGAATATTGGACTTGGGCTTTAAAACTTAACCGTTGGGGACCAATTTAAGCCAAGAAAGAGATGGGATGATAATGTACCATCAATATAATTATTATTAAAGCATTACCTATTGATTTATGGATTATGGTGTTTATACAAGAATCTATTATATATTAATTTACATTCGATTAAATTTACATTCAATAAGTATTTAATGATGGCGGTTATAAATCACAATCGCGAGTTTTCGTGTTTGTAAAACGACAAACCGTTTAAATGCGAATAAAAAGTCTGAAAAATACGATTAAAGCATGAAATTGATTTATGTTTTATTCATCAGACAAAACGTAGGTAAAGAAGCGTATCGGTGGCAGAACAGGTACGGACGGGTAAAATTACCTCAATTTTGATCCGTAATTGCCTCTATCAAATGCCAAACTATTATTAAGCTATTATTGAATTATAGGGGGTCCATTGCTACTGTTTAATGCCACCGAATAAACTAAATCACGGTGACTTGCCGTAAACACAATGATTTGGCAGAAATGTTTCGGGTCGAGAGCTTTATTTAATTATACGGGAGCCCCAAGTTCAGCTTAACTTTTTTTTTCATTTTAAACCGGATGCTACAGAGACAGATTTTTAGATATGTTTATTTTTAAATATCGATGTTTATCCAATTTAGAAAAATTTTGATAAAATTAAATAAATTTTGCAAGTCGATGGAAAAATGTAATTCCTCAAATTAGTAATACATTGAAACCAATTTGTTGTCGCTTTTGTAACAGTAGGAAGTTATTTCTCGGTCTCTTTATATTTCAATTTAAATATGTTATATAAATATGTAAAAAGCAGGTGGAAATATTTTTTTTAATACACCCAGCCAACCCAAAGACTGATTTGAAATAAATCATCGACTTTTATGTTTTTTAACATTTTTCTCTTACCTGTCCCTATCTATTTTTTTCCTTCGTTTCGCTTTAATTCGACAAAATTCGCGCGACTTACAACATAATTTGGTATTTTTTGCCTGTTTAAGGATTTGGGACACCGTATATTAGCAACAAATTATATAACGGCGGCGTATAAATAAAACGATTTGCTTGGAAATGTTTAGTATTAAAAATATCGAGACGGAAAATTGTCCTAATTATATCGTGACCCAGAGGAATCGTGCTGTTATTAAAATTATTAAAATACTAGTAATGTTGTATTATTTCGAGTTGTTTGCGTTTCTAAGAAGAGAGGCTTTCTTGGTCTCTCTGCGTGTCAGTGGCGCACTATACACAAAACTCAATCAGTTAATTATGTTTAGCATTGTTTTTTAAAAGGATTTTTACGAATTTCTAGGTAAGTGCGTTTTTAGAAAATATTTCAAGACAATTATTTTTGTTTTATAAATTATATGAAAATTTATTTTTAAATTTACTTATACATCACAAATAGATAGTTAGTTTAGAAAAACCATTATAAATTTTAAAGAAAGTCATTAGGAGTTAATGACGTCATATAATCCTAAAATTTGGTGTTTATAAATATGAAGTATTACAATATTGCGTAGCGTACGGATAATTGATTTTAACGTTTTCTCGAACATTTAAACATTTAATTTGAATTCATAACATAATTTATTCTCTTATAATAATTAAAATAAAAAAATATTAATTTTAAGTTCGTTTGGTGCATTTTGAGAGCCCTTCTTTAATTTGATCATTTTCCAGTCTTTTCTTTCACATTTATTTTTCTATCTTTAGTAATAGACTTCATTTGATTATTTTTTTATTTTTACTTCGCTTCTTCTACATCCATGTTTTATCATGTTTTAGAAACTAATTTGTTTACAGTTTTAAAAATAATTTTGTTGGTTACTTGAACAATGTTTTTAATCAAAATGGAAATTCTTTCATGAAGACATTCTTTTCTTCGAGTAATTTTTTTATCTTCAACAATTTTTTCTCGTTTCAACCTGAAATTATTTTCATTTCACAAAATCTTTATGATTTAATACAACTAAACTATACAAATAATTGTTTTGTGATTGTGATCAAATTAAACATATTCTTTCGTACACGCATCTGTAAACTAACGTTAGTTTTTATTGAACTTCGTCAGTAGGGCTGTTGTGAGTAAACATTGCTTGCCAAGTGAACGACTTAGGTTAGATCTCGGCAGGTGTTGCTTGAAAGTGATGCACAGCGCCATCTATTAACGGACACCGTAACTTCAGTAATGTATACATATAGTTGACAAGCGGACGGATAATAGATGTTACGTGCTCACCGATAGGTGGCGCTGTGCAACATAACTAAGCTATAATTTTTCTATTTTAGATGTTCAGCAGGAATCTGAATTGTAAGTTAATAATGTTTATAATTTAATATAATATTATAATAATATAATGTTTCCGTCTTGCTGAACATCAAAGACAAAAAATATCTGTCAGTTTAAAATTGCATCTTTACATCAGCTTCTTTTAAAATTAAGCACGTTCATCCTGAATACATTGAAAATTACGAATTCACAACAAAATTACGGCACTCTATTTCATAAAACGTTTATTACTTCATGCTTCGACAATTTTATCACATTTTCGACATACTTTTACTCGTACTGTAAAATATTTCCATTGCCTTCGTAAATGGAACAACAATTTTTTGATAAGTAAACTCGTTAAAATTATATATTGTTGCGTTCATATCTTAGTTACTTATTGATAAAAGAAAATTTATTTGTGTACACATCATTTTTAAACTGAGAATCAATATTTTGTGATTTTTGTGAAATTATTAAATACCCTCGCCCATCGACGCGGTTATCATTACGCGGAGTTCATCCGGCTTATTTATAAAAAGATAATAAGAACGCCACTGGGGGCATTTGCACCCTGCCAGCAAGTTGCAAATCTCGAAGAGAATCTCACACGCAAGCTTATCATGCGCTCACGAATCTCTACGATCCACGCGGCATACATATTTCTAATGATATAATTAGTTTATAATAAATGTTTTTTTAAACGTGTTATTTGAAGCTTTATAAACGCTACGAATATTGTAATATACTGAAAGGTACTTTTAAAGAAGTTTATTAATTCGTTGCGATAATAATCTGTGTTCTGCATCTGTCGTTAGTAATTAATTTTATAGACATATCAATCAAATTTTTACATGCTAGATCTTTGTTTCATATTTTGTGTAAATGATTTGTGTGTATAATTTAATTGACAATTACGATTTTATTTTTTTTTTTTTATTTATTATTTAATAGGTTGGGCCTTAGATTATGCGATTTTTGTATCTAGATTTTTTTTCTAAGAAAAAATGACATTTTTCTTTCAACAACGTTTTGAGTTTTAACCTAGAACTTGTAAATAACCATAAAGTCAGAGAATACAAATTTAGTAAAGAAGAAAATATTTCATAAAATAATAAAAATAATCCCGCTTGAATCTGTTCAGAATATACAGTGAGGACAAAAAGTAAGGAATATTTAAAATAAAAACGAACTCAACCGGTTTTTTAAAAAACGCTGAAACAGGTCGATTTTTGATTTCAAAAATACACATTAATACGTGCAATTCACCTTCCGATTTTCATTTGTTTTGTATTTATGACGTCATCACAAAAAAATTTAAATGACAACATACATTTTTTTTAGTGGAATCCGATAGTGATTTGTCTACCCTTTATGACCGTGTACAAAAAAATCATAAGGTTGCACTAAAAAAATTCTGAGAAAAATCGGTCTGAAAATTTAATGTTGATATTATCCTAAATAACAAATAATTCAGACCATTAACGTACGTAACATTCTTGTTGAAGCTCCTTTCGTTTTTATCTTAAAACCATTGAATAATCAAGATACCATGATAATAATGGTAATAATAATGTTTAGCTCGATTTTTCTCAGAATATTTTTTATGCAACCTTATGATTTTTGTACACGGTCATAAAGGGTAGAAAAATCACCATCGGATTCCACATGTCGTCATTTAAATTTTTTTGTGATGACGTCAAATGATTTTTTTGTGATGACTACAAAACAAATGAAAGTTGGAATGTGAATCGCACATATTAATGTGTATTTTTAAAAAATAAAATCGAGCTGTTTCAGCGTTTTTTTAAAAAACCGGTTGAGTTCGCTTTTTTTAAAAATATTCCATACTTTAATCTCACCCAACATTAAATTTTGAGATCGATTTTTCTCAGAATTTTTTTAGTGCAACTTTATGATTTTTTTGCATGGTCATAAAGGGTAGACAAATCACTATCGGATTCCACAAAAAAAAATCTATCTTGTCATTTATTTTTTTTGTGATGACATCATAACTACAAAACAAATGAAAGTCTGAAGATGAATCGCACATATTAATGTGTATTTTTGAAATCAAAAATCGATCTGTTTCAGCGTTTTTTAAAAAACGGGTTGAGTTCGTTTTTATTTTAAATATTCCTTACTTTTTCTCCTCACTGTATATATAGATTTGGAAATGAGGAACCCTTCTGGCAGCCAGGAATGAGTACTGCTTGGAAAATATTATGCGGATGTAATGGTGGAAAACCTTTAGACCTTTAGAGTATGCAGGTAAAACAAATAAATAATTTGATGCTTTATCATATATGTTTACTTATTTTCTCATGCTCAGAATATGACAGTTATGTCGCCTTGTAATACTGACGACAACTTATTTACAACATAATTGGGAAACTAATAGGAATAACTACATGTTGATGGAAATATTTATGTTGTTTGTGTTTCTTCTTTATTTATTAAACTTAGGATTTAATTTTAGGGGTACCCGGTCAAAATTTGTTTAATGCAAATTCAATAAAATTCATTAGGTGGGGTTATATTTAAAGAATAAAATCCAGTTTTTCTTTTTACAAATCTCTTGAATTACTGCATTCGTGGTTGTATTAAATATAGGGTATTCCCACTTTATGTAACCGTTAATTCATAAGTAGTATAAAAATAGAAGACACGACACAACATAAATAAATAAAATAATAATTATAATTAGGAAATTAGTTTTTGAATTTTTTCTAGTTTTTTCCGTCTTATTTAGGGGTTACCAGAGCCCTCTGGTAACCCCTCCGGGTGCGCATCTGTATCAAACGTACTAGAAACAAATATATACTATGTTGAACATTTTACACCCTCATTTTAATGGAATTTTTTTAAAATAACTTTCAGTAATAAAGTGCTCTGTACATATTTATTTTATATTTGTTTATTGAAAATATACCTTAAATTTGTCAAAAAAAAATTAAATGAATTTTACAATATTTCAAGATCTGATTATTAGTGCATAATTTTGCTTGTTTTAGAATGGTACAGATATTGTCAAATTAAATAAGACAAACCCGGTTGACGGCACAATCGAGCGACTGGAGTATTACTGGTTGCCTGCATTTGCTATCTTTGATCATTTGCGGGGAGAACTCGATCGTTAACCTCTCAGCGTGCGATTTTCAGTAAAGGCGTAAGGTTTTATGATCAACATCTGTTTCGCATAAAATGCAAATTTCCTTAAGTATAGTGACAATATTCACATTGAAAACATTGAGTAACTAGTTCTTTACAATACTTTAATTTTTTAATTATTGCGTTCGGTTCAGCGCTCGGTTGCACCGTCAACCAGACTTATTTAATTTGACTAAGACTGTGTAACATTTCGCCTTCGAAAATCTTTGAAACGATTAAATCATTATTGGATTAAAATACTATGGGGTCCGGTTATGTTCATTTGAAAATTATTCATAAAAGCAAATGCCAAAACAATAATATTTACCTATAAAATTTAACTGCATTCTAAATTTACAAATAACTAATCAATTAGATTTTTCTTTTTACGGTACGTGACATTCGTCGGTGTACGCTTTTAGTCCGTGTATCGCCCTCGACTTTTGTTCTCGTTCCTGCAATGGCCGTTCGGTCACCTAACAGAAATAATTGCGCATTGCCCTACTGGTAAACGCCGATAACTGTGAAATCAGTAACATTGTAATTGTACATAATTGTCCATTCAAACCAGCACCTACACACACTCGAACACGTTTCGCAGATTACAGCTTTTGATGTGTTTTGTTTCCATTAGATTGACTTTATTTTGTTTATATTTTCGGCCAGTTTTTATTGTTTCCACACGTTTGTATTTACACACGCTTAATTTTATTAATGTTCAACATTCAGAGCTTATCTAATACACGATTTGTTAAAATATATTTTGTTAGATGGCGCTCACGATATTTCACAGCTTAGTTATCATTATTACAAGTTAGAATCGTCGTGACTATCGTGAGTATATAAAAAGGATATAGTCAATTAAAATGACAAATATAC
Source organism: Lethrus apterus (assembly GCA_018397195.1). Classification (NCBI taxonomy): domain Eukaryota; kingdom Metazoa; phylum Arthropoda; class Insecta; order Coleoptera; family Geotrupidae; genus Lethrus; species Lethrus apterus. Next base: position 5,670 of record JAFFZR010028263.1, on the reverse strand, counting down.
ATTTCATACATAATTCTTCTATGAAAATTGGAATGATTAATAACTGGTTATAAATACATTTATATTTTAAATAGAAGACCTTTACTCGATTATTAGAAGCAAAAGGTATAATTAATTTTTGGTAGACAAGCGTCTGAAGGAATCATATGATACGGTCCGATGTCAGATGCTTCGGTCGTGATTGATGACAACACATTTATAATTAGCGGACACTTCCGGTGTGTTTGCGTTGGCAGCCCTTATGCGCATTCCCGTCACTCACCACGACCGCCATTATATCTTATTGCCAACTTCACATATGTTCGCAGCACCCCAACCTAATTAATCAACGAAATTGGTTTCTTTGATTATTGAAACGTTTTTCTCTATTTGTGGAAATATTACGGTGTTTACGTTAACTTCTGACTTTCGCCACATGCCCAAAATTAATTTTAATTTATGTTAAATGAACGTAAATTGTTTCGTTTTAAGGAACGTTGAGTAATAATTTTTAACTTATTTGCATCAACCCTTGAGCTAAATTTTAAATTATGCCACTGTTACACACCGCAGATGGTCCTTCATTTGAACGTCAATGCCCTAAACAATTGTAATTTTTTCACGATGGAATTTATTTATTGTTCGACAGACGTTTTATGAATTATAGTCAAGTGGGGTAAACGTAAACGTTTTTTGTATTCTGTAATTTGAAATTTCATATTTTGTGTTTAACGAGTAATTGTTGACCACTGTAATAATACCCATATAGTTTCAACTGTTTTAAAGATTTTCTCCAAATTTTACCTTCATACGTAGTAACTGACTTTCGAGGACTGTTTACAATTACCCCATCGAAAAATTATATTGTGCAAATATATGGGGTAAATGTAAACACCTTATTCGATGTCCAATTGATCTACTGGTAAAGTTTGTTAGGGAATTGGAAATGCTGGTTTAGATCGGGAAGCTGTTCGGAGACCAGATTTTCCAGTTGAAACATGCAATGAGAACAAGAATGCAAGTGAATTATATTTTTATGAAGCCTGACGATAAGTTCAATTTTTGTTTCTTACGTCATTGACCGGACTTATAAAATCGTCTTGAGTATATCACTCTACAGTTTTTTTTTTTACTTACATTTTGGGCATATTTTTTATTTTCTGGAAAGAAAGACTAGATTTTTTTATTTAACCAAAGATAGCGTTTACATTTTCCCCACAAGTAATTGTAAACAATTGTTTGTACCGAGTAAATTAGTAACCTTGAACTTAGGTAAAAGAAATAAGTTTCTTTACATCACAAATTTATCATTATAAACAATAGACAGTTCGAAACTTATCGTTCAGTGCCTTTAATGTAAAATATAAGTGATGTGTTACTGAAACGAATTACGAAGTTAAAAACAACACGCAAAACTTTTCGCAACATCACATGTTCAATCCGTTGAATTGAATTGAATAATTACCCCTAGTTTACAATTACCCCACTTGACCCTACTTTCTTATTAACCAGAATTGTTTTCAAAATAAAAATTTTATTAGCAAGAAATATTACATTTTAAGTATTTTATTAGTTGAAAGCTCGCATGAAAGCTTGCATGTTAATTTACTTCAACCAGTTTTTCCGCATGTTCTTTAATTATTTTCTCAATTTTCACGTAGATTAAAAATTTCAATGATTTTAAACTGAAAATATTTTCAACATGCGCTTTGGCTTTTGATGCATTTCTGCGCGTGTATGTGTGTGGTACGTAAAGAACAAAGTGAGATTAAATTTAGAAGATACGTCACTGTTCACTGTAGTAAAACTGTTTTTACTACAACAAAACTCTCAATTTCATTGACAATGTCTGAAGGCCATAACTATTACTACAAAGTTTTCTGTACCGCTTACGGCAAGTGACCGTGTGTGACAGACTGTAAATAAACTTTCAACTGAACTATTAGAGACGGCTTACTGCCTTTTGACCCGACATAAACCTGCGAGAAACACCTGTGCAAGCATAAAACAATTGGAAAATAAGTTACGTACACGTATTGTTGATACACACACCACGAAAACCACCATTACATCTCAGATCATTTTATTATTTAATGATTTTTGCAATTTTTGCAAATGTCGATTTTTTATCCAAGTCGGGTTTTTACAAGAATAATTAATTCTGGGATTATTAAAGCTACATTGTAATTATTGGATATCGGAATCCTTTTGCGGCCCGAGGCTCTCAATTAAGGCGTCCCGTCGATTTCGTAATTGTCTTTGGATGGGCGATTAACAAGGCTTGTTAACGCTATGTCTGTGCCTGGCATAAATGGATTATGATAAGTTACTTTCGATTTGAATACGTTCTTAATTAAATTGTTTTTTTAAAAGTTGCGGTGATACACTTATGAAATAAAAAATTTCATTAATTTAATACTAGAAAAGAACTATTTATTGAAATTTTAATTGCCGATGATTACGTACATTTAATAAATTTAGTCTGTCGCAAAATTGAAAATGAAAATAAAGAAAATCTCATGACTAATTAAAGCACGAAAAAAAAGTACGGATGGATGGAAAAAGGGTGTTGTATGGGTTGGGTTCGCTCCGTAAATTAAAATTCAAAGTCAGTTTTTAAAATTTATATTTGGATGGGCATGGGTTAGGTTCGCCCATAATTGAAATTCAAAAGGTCGGTTTTTAAAAGGGTTATAATTTATGGTTGGGTTGGCATAAGTTAGGTTAGCTCCGTAATTCAAATTATCAAATTATTGAAATTCAAATGTCAGTTTTTAAAAAATTATAATTTATGGTTGGGTTCGTTCCGCAATTGAAATTCAAAAGTTAGAAAAGAGTGTACAAACGAAGTAAAAAGGAGAACAAAAGAAAATAAAAAATTCAAATAACCTATAAGAACAATTGCCGCCCCAAAAGGTACATTGTACATAAAGGATCCGTTAGGAGAACCTGGCTGTTTCCACATGTATTTGTTCTGTAGTGGAATGATTTTCAAGAGTGTAGCGCATCATAGGATATGCATGGAGGTCTCCTCTTCCTCTCCACACTTTCTGCACACTGGTTCATCCGGCACCCTCATGGTATGAATGTGCTTATTCAGGCGTTTATGGCCTGTTACTAAGCCCATCAATCACCTCTTTCTCTTCTTGTTCAATTGGAGCAGCCTTGCCAGCCTGGCCTAGCCAAGTGTTTCTTAATAAAGATCTTCGACGGGGGCTCCGTCTCAATAGGTGTTAAACTGTGCCCGAGGCCAGTTCTTCATCTCTGAATATATCAGGTTCCGTGGCACATAGAAGATCGGTTTCGGGCACGGAAAGGCAAATTTTTATTTACAAAAGTGTTGTATAAAAATTTTCAAGGTAGATCTATCTATATAACTTAGGGTATATTTTGGGATTTTATGAAAACCGTCGAAGAAGAAGTAAATGATAAACTGAGAATTATATACTAAAAAAAATACGTATCTTGCAAAATTAACACTTTCGGGGATATAAGGATGATATTCAATTTTAATTTTTTCCATATGAGAAGTGAAGAGACCATCTCGACGTAATTTAAAGCATTGTTTAAAACCCAACTCAATCTAATCCTAGAATGGCTAAGTTTTCCTCATTTTCCATTACAAGCAATACATAAAATTTAATCGACTCGACTTAGCTTAGTAGTTTGTTACATACACCGTTTAAGGCAGATTCATGTATATTATTATTTATGTATAACATACACGGCGTTATGTATGTTTGACAGAACATCTGTCAACTTTGCAATTTATTTCGTAGTACATTTAGCATTATAAAAGGTGTTTGTCACCAACTTTGAGAAAATGCGTCAAAGTTTGCGACACATTTTTTTAACATCGTGTATAATGCCGAATGTACTACGAAATCAATTGCAAACATCATAGATGATAAAAATTACATGTAAATTGTAAATTTGTCACGTACTTAGCTTATACATGTTAACCATATTTTACAAGTTGTAAGATAATAAATGTTGCTTGAACCAAATACAGAGAATATGTAAATGATACAATTTGTCGCGTGAACAGCTGGTTAAATTAATTTTCTTGTGCCGTAAGTGAAAATGTATAAACTAAAAAAAATATGTTATCTTTAAATCTGGATGTTAATCGTATGATTTTTTTTTTAATTAATCGCAATGCAATTATAATTACATAAATGTACCGATGTCGCAAGCTTTTGTTATAAACTTGTATTTTTATGGTACATAGAAAAAAAGTCGTTTAGACGTAACAATATACCTGAAACCAAAACCGCGACACTAAAGGTGACATAAAAATTAAAAATGGACGTAAATGCTAATGTACTACATCTAGCTGAATGAGGCCACCTGCACACCGCAACTTATTCGATGTGTGTCGCCCTCGGACGATTAAAAACACACGTTGACAGCGCTTGTCAATGTGTCGACAATTACCGGAACTACTCCACGTCACGTAGCGGGAAATATAAATTCCGGATTATTAATTGCGTTTGAATATTAATCGTTGACGCGGCGAAAAGTTCTCGGAAAACGCAGCCACAAGAATGATTTTAAATTATCAATAATTGTTTTATGGACGAAGGATGTGTTTGTGATGTAAATCAGGTTTGCGCGATAATGGCCTTCTGCGTATTCCTTAATGGCGATTGCTTTCGTATAATTTGAACAATGATGGCAGAGCGAAATGCAATTAAAATAATTAGGTACTTCGTACCGTTATATGCCGGATTCGAAATAATACAATTGTACAACAATCTATCGAAAATAATAATAAAACCATATACTATGGTTCTATTATTATTTTACTATAAAATAAATGAATGGACTATTCTAATTGTTTACCTCATGATCGTTTTAAAGTTAACTCTTTATTGAATGGAAGATTTATTGTTTAATTATTACTTTTTGATAAAATTATGACAAAAATATAAAAAAATGTATTTGCTGCCTTCGTTAAAACTATCTTCCAGAACACAGAGCCTGACGACATAATACTTGTATAAATTGCTTTGACAAATAAATATAACGATTTTTGTATATACCAGGCAACATTATTTGATTTATTCTTAATGTATCTTTTATTTAAAATTTATATTAAGTTACAATATTATTTTCCTTCTTTACACTTGATGAGAAATGACAAATTATGATAAGTAATATGTAATAAGTAAATTATAGGTGGGAAATAGACAGTTAAATTCCAAAAACACCTAAATAATTTCAAAACTTAAAGATTTAGGTATAGGGAACCCTGTTACAATTTGACAACTTAAAGATTTAGGTATAGGGAACCCTGATACAATTTGACAGACAATTAAATTTGCTACACGATAAACTAATAAAATACAGGGGGTTCAATTTAAAATAGGCCCGATATTACAGTTTGAATTTGCTATAAATGGTACTGAAAATTCTAAACATCCTGTAGAAAGAGTTGTAGTAGTAATTTACTAAATAAATTAAGGGACTATTATCTAGGCTTAAAAACAAATTTGTCATAATTAATTTCGTTTAGGGATAATTTTTTTTTGTCTATAACCTTACATTTTAAGAAAAATTGAAATAAATCAGAACACTTTAGTATTTATTTACAGGGAACCCTTATGAAAGTCTGTCTTATTTTTTACGTACAATTCAAAAATGTGTTGAAATACAGGATGTTCCATAAGAAAAAGTAAAACTTTGACT
>JAFFZR010028262.1:0-13536 GCA_018397195.1 Lethrus apterus | reverse complement strand
TCAAATTATTAACTTGATCAGTACTTGTATACCTTCAAAATGACTTCTTTTTGTACTTAGAAGAATAAATTGCTTTTTAAAAGAATACATTTAATACAGAAATAATTTGGAAAAAGGTTTTCATTCCAGTATTTATGACAGATGACAGAACGTAAATACAATAAGCAGTATGGGTAGCAGTAAAGCAAAAAAATATACTATTTTTGTGACGTATGTGGTCACGTGGTGGTCACTTCCAGTTGCTCACTCTGTAGTATGTTTTATTTAGGTGTTACCAACCTGAAAAAATAAATTGCCTACTACCAAAATAAACATTATTTATTAAATTTTAAACGAAAATCGGCAAAAAATGTGTCTCACATCGCATATGCAGAGGCATCTTCATCTTCATCTTACGTTTTTGTCAATTATGTCATAAATTTATGCTTTATGTTTAAGATTCGTAAAGATCATTTTTATCAGACGTATCAGTACCAAGGTGTGCGTGAGCATAGGAAATAAAGAATGCTGCTGATAAGGAAAAGGTTAAAACTTGGCCATCAGCAAAAATCTCAACAGAGAACAAATGGTTAGAAATATTTCATCATTTTAAAACAAACTGTGTTCCATACAATAATATATTAAAAACGGTGGAATACGTGCTGTCCTTACCAGGAACTAACGCTGCGACTGAACGCGTTTTTTCTACCGGGAATAAAGTGTGGTCATTTATTGAGACTTTGCGAGCCATATTATGTGTGAAATATAATTTAACAAATTCTTGCGAAAATTGTTATGACATTTTAAACAACGACAGCAATCTACTAACAAAATTCACTCAAATGAGAAATATGCCAAAGAATAAAGAGTTTTAAAGATTTATTATATTTGTAAATTTTACATATGCTGAAATTTAAAAAAATATATTACAATAAAATTTTTGCGTTATTTAATAATGAAATTTTTGTTGCTCTAGAAGAATTTTTTACAACCCCCCCCCTGTCAATTTTGTCCCGCCTCACCAATGTTAAAATCTGGTCACCTTAGTGTACTGTGTAAGTGACATCATCAAGGTGACGTACAGGCACCGCTCTGCGCGCCCGCATTGGCTACGGTCAGGGCCGTCTTTACAGCATTGAAGGCCCTGGACAATGCACCGTGGCCCCTACTCATCCATTACGGTAATAAACGTATAAACGTTCAATAAAATTAAATATTTAGATTTTTGTATTTTTATCAAAAACATTGTTTAAACGTAAAAAGTATGAGGATTGAAAGAAACTTTCTGATCATTATAAGCCTTGGAAAACACAACATCAACGAATAAATGATAATCAGTCGGTAAACCGAACAGTACGAATTATTAATCAAGGACAGTCTCGCATTTTTTTTCAGCGATTAAGGTGCTTAGTATAATGAAGATATTTGGCGTACACATTAGCCTTATACTCACACGTATTGTTTAGCTCATCAGAAGAAGAAAAACAAATTTCTAATCTATGAATAAGGTTCTGTCCGTTTTGTCAGATCAGAGTTAAGAGTCCAGAATGTTTCCACCTTTCACTTTTGTTTTTAAACATTTCTTCTCCTGGCTTCCAGTTCATAATTTTTCTTTAATTTCTGAAGATTCATAGATTGAAGAAGATTCACGGTAACAAGTATGTCCACATCTTTAGACTGTGGGCACTTAATCTTTTTTGACAAATCTTTTAAATGTACTTCCAAAAAACAAAAAAATCAGAACGGTCGTAAGCTGAAAAAGAATCTAGTGCATTCTAGTTTATTTACTCTAAACCTTCATGCAGAACATGAATATCATCAAAATATGATGACAAGCTTGCGTTAGACAGATGTTTGATCATAACATAATCTTTTCATAAAGATGAGAACATTCAATCAGTGTGTAAAAACCGAGAAAATGGCATACAACGCTGAACAAAGTCAAAGAAGCAAACGATCGAGTTTCCTTTCCATCATTTCCAAACAGTTTGAGGTGCTCTTCCAAAAACTTTTTTTTTTAGATATTCAAGAGTTTTAAAAGTGAATATGACCATTCACTTTAAAGCTCTTGAATATATAACAAAACTTCCGTTTTTTATCGACCCAGTAGCAGTAGTTTGGTTTTCCTCAAGAAAATAATGAGACACCAACACATGTCAATACTTCAAGCGAGTATTCCTGCTCTGAGCGATGATTACGATAATTTGTAACTATTAATATGTTATAAAAATATTAGTTGTTCATTCCACAGCAATAAATGGACATTGACAAATATTTCAAACAATAATCGTGTATCTAATGCTCTTTTCCATTACTTAACAATAGTCCCTTTTTCATTTATTTTATAAGAGAATTCAAGCTGATTAATCAGTTGGCAGTAGATTCACCAATGGCCTCCTAGAATTATGGGGCCCCTGGGAAACTGTCCAGTGTGCCCATGAGTTAAGACGGTAGTGGCCGCGGTTACATTGGATCAGAATGTAACCGCTTTCGTAAGATAAGATGATTTTGTTCTGTTCTGATGAATTCGTTTGAAATCTTAAGCATTCGTACGAATTCTGATTCAATGTAACTGCAGTCTTAGAGTTTCGCATGAACTTTAAATAATTTTATGTTGCATTGATGGATGAAGGGACAAATATCTGGATTCTGGATTTCAAGATTTGGACGGTGTGTGGTCCGAAGGCCACCCTAGCACTTAGGCCTCTAAAGTGGGCCCATTGTACATACTATCCCTTCAAAGTGTCTCCCTGCTCCCCATTAGTCTTCAATCCAGCCGAAAATGTCGATCAGCTTGAAAACCTTTCTGGGCGAGGTGTCGCTGAGCCTAGCCATACTCGGCCACAAGTCCCTCAGTATGGATCTTCTTATCGATGCGAGCGCCGGGCAGTGATAAAACACAAATTACCTGTCCTATCCAAAGTCCTACCAGTGGGGCGTGATCTGCCATGGGCAAAATTTTGGACGCTTCGGGCAAAGTTTCTAAACGGAGGACCTTGCCTGTCTACGAATGACATCCAGAGTTCCGTGTGTCTATGCAGGGGGTCTTGATTTATGAGGGCAAGTCGATTTGGTAAGAGGAAGCATCGGCTCCGGCCCGAATGGTATTCGGTTGGAGCCTAGTCAACAGATATTTCTGAATTTACTAAACTGGGCTCCCAAAATTATTCAGCAAACATGAATTCTGAGGAAATTATCGATCTTTGTGAATGGGCTACTCACAGAAAATAAACTGTTGTTTGTGCACCTTCAAAAACAAAACAGAAATGTTTGGATTTCACCCCAAAGTTAACTTTGTGATTGTTTCTATTCCATTCAGTCACAGACATATATAAATTCACAAGAAATAAATCGAGTATACCACGTATCACTAGTTAAAAATACATTTTCAAACAGAAATGTTTTCGGGGTATCTCATGACAAGATGCATTTGATATATAGCATAGGATAGCATATATTTTAATAAAAAACGCCGATTGATTACGAAATAATTTATTTGATTTTAAAAATATTGATTACATTTATAACTTATAGTTATGACTATTCTATTAAAGGCACCACAGCAAGCGTACATATTGTACTGGTTATCCTATGCTTATAAATTTATTCTTTCAATAAATGATAAATGTACAAAACTTACATAAAATATTATGAATAAAAGTTAATGAGTATAAATAGCAATTAAAGATAATCGCGGATTGTTTGTCAATGCATCACTTTAATCCTCCAACATAGAAACACATTTTTAACATATATAAATGCATATAACAATTTTCCATAACTACTGAAGATATGACATACTTAAAACTATAAGTTTAAAATAAGTAATATTTAATACCAGTCTTTACGAATTTAATAATGAAACGTTTGAAAATATACTCATGAAAACAACAGATACATACATACTACGTCAATACTTTTCGATGCATGTGAACTGGAAACATAGCTTTCATCTTCCTAGCAATATAGTCAGAGAAAAGATAGATCATTACAGAAGCCCTAATGCCAATATGATTTATCGCTAACTTAGTAGAAATTAACATCATTGACTAATTTTCGTTTAACATAAAAAGAAAGGATGATATTAAAAACGCAATATACTATTTAACAATTTATTTGAGGCAGTTTTTTATAAGTGATAACGTATGTAATTTTGGAAAATAAATTACAAAAAATTTAAAACAATGGTTCGTTTCTACTAAATTCAAAATTACCAATGACAAATTTCATACAATAACATTAATATAAAACATTAATAAAAAAAACACAACAATTAAAATTTTAAGCATCGCTGTTTATTGTTTATCTGTGGTGTTTAGTACATTCAAAACCATGTTTGCATGTTACTTCTTTGAATTGTTTGTTGATAATTTGTGTATTTTACAACAATACTGAAGAAAATAAAATATAAACATGGCTTTTGAATAGATTCTTGCGACCGTATAGTAATCAACTAATATGGCATCTACTTTCTTCAGATCTGTAATTTTTATTGCTAGTGGTATACTATAAAAATATGAGTATGTACATATGATATTAAAAATATATTTTATGTTGAATACAATTTTACCTAAAACATATATTAATGAAATAACAGCATCAACTAACTATTTTATTTACAATATAAAACGTTATGTAATTAAAACGATGATTATGTTATTGCGATGCTATTATATATTACCATGTTGCAAGTGTAATAAAACAAAATGGTGTCCCTCAAGGCAGTGATATGGATACTCTACTTTTAGATGTCTACATTCCAAGAAATTCCGTTTCTAATGAGCAAAAAAGGTTGTAATTGTTATACCAAAGATTTCAAAAAAACTTATTCATATGGAGGTTATTAAGATCACAATACTGTACGGCAAATGTTATATCAGAAAGGAAATCTTATGGCAAGATTGTCGACAATTGAAATATAATTGAAAAAATGATAGAAGAAAATGTATTATATGCATTTATATAATAATTTTGAAAACCCATTAAGTACAATTAGGAACACATTATTACTCCCCGTTTTTAAACCGACATCCAAATTCAGCTCAAAAAGTTTACTTAACGTGAAGGGAACGCCTAAAATCGTATTTTTAAAATTATGAGAGATTATTACTACACTATTTCCATTAATAATAATACAAACTACAAAACTAACAATGAAGAACATAAAAAAGAACTTTTTGAGCACCATGAAGGATTCAAAACTAATGATATCAAATATACAAAATATTTTAAAAATTCTGTTGTCGTTTACGTTTTGTGTCCATGGCATCTATAATGGGTTGTCTTTTAGTTTGATATCTCCTTCGTAATTCTTCAATTTCTCTCTCCATTTCAGCGTCTAATGTGGCCATTCTCTGTTGCAACTCTTCATAACTTAAAAACTTCAACTACAATACAACCATTTAGAATTTACAACAAATCTTACAAATATCTTACAAATTCAAAATCGACATCAGAAAATGTTCTTTGGAAATTAGGCTTATTTTCTTGTGGTTGCACAGACTGGGGTGATGGTGCCTGATTTAATTGTAAATGAAAATGACTTTGAAAACGTTGTTGTTCATCAGAATTTATTTCTGGATCATCTAATGTTGCTGGACTTGCTACACCATTACCTTGCTATATTAATATGTACATAAAATAATCAATTTATTCTAATCACGTTTAAATATAAAATAATATATATAAACGATGTAAATATAAAACTTACCTTTACCTCAGCATCCTTTTTATCAAAATGATCCATAAATAATGGTCTATACTTTTTTCCGACTTGTGCAGATCCTGTATCATGTCCTAAAATGCAAATACTTAATAAATAAAAATGTAAGTGTCTGTAATGTTACGTTTCATTGTTTGTTCATCGACATCACTATTTATAACCATGGTTCCTAGTTCAGATTGAAGTTCAACTAATGTACCACTCTGGGACATAGGAAGCAATGTTCCTCCCTTGCCAGGTACTAAAGTACCATCATCAGTACATTGCACCATCGTTTGATTTCCTAAAGCCACATCATCATCCTAAAATTTGTAATTAAAAAATATACATATACATATTTATAATTTGATTGCTTAGATTACCGATTCTTCATTAACATTTGGTTTCGCACCGGCAGCATTTGTAAGAGGAACATTACGATTGCTTTGGTTTTCTCTAATTTGATGGGCTTCAGCGATCATTTGACTAAGAATACTGGGTGCTTTGGCGTTTCCTATGAATACATGTTGAAGCAATCGAGATGCAGATGCGCGTTCTTCTGGATCTTTAACTAGACAGACGCTCACAAAATCTATAAATTCGGAACTCCACTGGTCGGGTTCTCGGAATGATGGTGGAGGTTTTGTAGGAATCATAAATATAGCTCTCATAGGATGTATATCACCATAGGGTGGCTTTCCTTCAGCCATTTCTAATGCAGTTATACCTAAGCTCCAAATATCAGCTACACAATCATATCCAATTTCTTGAATGACTTCAGGTGCCATCCAAAATGGTGTACCTGTATATTTAATAAAAGCCATATATTTTTAACTTATAAATGATTTAATTAATAAATTATATTGATTTACCTGTGAAGCACAAAATAAAATTTAAAAAAAAAACAACCAATAGAAATATGCACTATCAGTAATTATTAAATAAACCTTGAGTGTAACCAAATGTATGACTTTGAGGATGTAATATAAAATAAAGGTCAAATATATTAAGATAACAATGAACAATTATGCTCCCTACAGCAATAACTAGATACTTAATTGGAAATGCAACCATATTTATAATCAAATGTAATAACAAATTCTTACCTATAACTGTGTTTCTTTTAGCCATGGTATCTGTAAGTTGCCCGGCAACACCAAAATCAGCGAGTTTGGCATGCCCTTCAGAATTTAATAGTATATTGCCAGCTTTAATATCTCTATGAATCTTTCTACGTAAATGAAGATATTCTAAACCTTTCAGTGTATCACATAAAATAGTGGCAATTTCATCTTCTGTCAGAGTCTTTTTACGTAACCTCATTATATCAGAAACTGAACCAGCTCCGCAATATTCCATCACAATCCACAGATCTGTATTTTTGAAGTAACTACCATAATATTTGACTACATATGGACTGTCACATTGTTGCATTATAGAGATTTCTTTGATAATTTCTTGAAGATCTGTATCAACAGGTACTTGTTTAATGGCCAAAACTTGACCAGATTCTTTATGCAATGCTTTATAAACACTGCCATAAGAACCTTCTCCTAGTTTACATATTATATCGAATACTTCTTCAGGTTGCCGCGTTAAACTCTCTTCTGACAGTTTTTTCAATTCACTACAAAGAATTGTTTTTGTTTAATACTCGAAAGTCCTATGACACAATATTAAAATTTTGATTAAATAATAACAATTAAATTCTTCAAGTGTTTATATAATTAAATTTGAAATCTAAAAATAACATTTGTGGAACTGTTAAAGATAAATGAAAGAAATTATTTTCGTAGTCTAGTAAATACAGCATAGCCAAAAATACAAGTCAAATAAGTCCAAAAAATGAGGTTATGAACTTCCTTTAAGAATCTTTTGTAAAAACTGATAATATAAATACGGGAAATGGTTTATATAATGGTTTACTCACCTTTTGGAAGACATTTTTAGTTCATGAAATTGTCATAGGCAGTTAAATAAACAAAGCAATTTGATCATGTTTAATAACAAGACAAACATAAATAGTTTACAAATTTCTAATCACAAACTCCATGTTGATTACCACTCCATATTCGAGCTTTGACAATTTGGAGAAAGAGAACTATAGAACTATAGAATGATTTAGATTTTAAAAATAACTAGAACTGGTTTGTAACTGAAATTGGTTGGTGACTTGAATTTGTAAATCAACTCTACAACTCTGTTATAAAAACGGAATCTGTAATATGATTTGAATTTTGGCCAGCTATATTTAATTTAAGGCGGCTTTCACACTCGAGCAATAAGCAACTGGTCATAAACAACAGGCAATATTTTTTTAAGGATGTCTCACATTAAATCAATGGACCGCATTAGTGATGACGTCAAAAACGAGCGCTGGAGTCATTCAAATTTTGACCGTCTTAAAACTGACCCTTATGGTACATATAAATAGGTGTCAAATTAAATAGGACAATTTTGAATCTGCTGATATGCACTTATTATAAACATGTAAAATACAAGGTTGTTATATGAGTATTATTCAACTTTTAAGTTTATATCAGTGCATATATATCGCTTTAAAATGTTGTAATAATTGTTTTAATTGAATTCTACAAAGCGATGCGCTTTTCTCCATCTTTAAGTTGGCGTACATGTAATTTTATAGCATCTCTCGGGGTATCAGATTTCTTTGTTTTGTTTTCTGTCTTCGTGCTTTCAGTGTCTTCCTTTGCGTGTTGTTCAGAGAAAGTTCAAAAATGAAGCACCAACAACACACAACCATCCTAACAGCGAAACATATGACACATAACCATGAAACGATATACATAAAACGACACCTCGGAGAGAGGCTATGCAGTAATGCCAATTCATATTCATGTAATATGCAGTGGCTTTTTGAATTTGTGTATGACAATTACAGGGAAAATTTTAAACGGAAACATATGGTGAAATATAAAGTTAGAAGTTGAATAATTCGCATATAACAATCTTGTGCTTAATATGTTTATAATAAGTACATAACAGCAGATTTAAAATTGTCCTATTTAATTTGATACCTATTTGTATGAACCATAAGGGTCAGTTTTCAGACGGCCAAAATGTGAATGACTCCAGTTTAAATTTCGTGCTCGTTCTTGACGTCACACTAATGCGGTCCATTCAAAAAATGTCGTCATCTGAAGAAGACGAAGTGGTTCTTCTTCAAATCACGACATTTTTTGAAATAAGAGTATTTATTGATTTATTGTGAGAGCTCGTTAAAAAAATATTGCTTGTTGCTTATTGCTCTGGTATGAGAGCCGCCTACAGCGATTCAAAATGAATAACAGTTGTATACAGTTTATGTTATTAATAAGTAAATATTCAATTTTTTAACAATTCTTTACTTGCAATTAATAGACAGTGCACCGATATTATACTGATAAATTGTTAGAGAGTAAAGTTTGCTATATAATATTTTTTCTTGCTAAATATTGCAATTAGAAACAATTTTACACATTTATAAATTAAATGAAAATAATACACTGTTTGTTTCATTTAAATAAATCCAATTAAGTTTTAAAACATATACATCAAATATCTTGCAACTTATTTAACTTTGATGACGTTTTGATGGCGATCATCTTTCTAATACTTTCAGTTCAATAATTTAGATTTTAAAGATCAGGTGCGTGAAATAAAATTTGAATTCTCAAAATGTCATTTTTTAATATTTATTCGTTTGGTTCATTTATTTAAAAATGTTATTGTAAAAATTTAAATATAAATAATGTATATGAGTATACTTAAAAAATTTTGGTTTTAATATTAATATTTAACTTTGGTGGAAATTCTTATTGTCTTCTTTGGTCTGCCTGTAAGAGAGGCGTAGGCGGAGGGATGAGTGTAATATCTTGGACGCTGTAACCGCATTTCAACATGGTCCAAGCCAACATCCACCCGCACTCTAGTCTACTAAACCTGTTATTACAGAGCATGGTCATTGTCCGCGTACTTTACTTGCTCTGCATGACCTAAATGGAGCACTCCCAAACTAAGATACACAAAGACTTTTCACTTTTAGCTTTCGAAATAGAACTAATATAATTTTATATTTCATACCGTTACGTTAACAATAATAAGAATGATGATTACGATCAGATTGCTGATATTCAAATTCGAATATTACGTAATTCATAACGTAATATAAACAACTCATCACTTCATTTCTTAAGTAATTAACAATAATCGTTAAATAGATGATAATTAAAATAGGCATTTTATATAAACATGTTTAAGCTTGCCGCATCATTTTACCAAAAGTTAATCCGGCTTTACGGTTTGTTCATTTTACATTCATTTTTCATGCAATAAAAGATATATTTTTTATACGTATAACACAAGTATTTATTTTTACATGAAATTTACAGTTAACGCGATTCATGTTATACTACTATTTTCCATTTATTTTAACGTGAAACTTTCATGTAAATATTATGAATTATTGTGTAATATATGTTATAAACATTTAATAGTAAACCATAAAACAGTTTAGTTTTCGAAACGAGTAATCGATATGTACTCTTTTTAGACATTTAAAGTGTATAGTAATAATGAATACTAAATTATACACTTTATAATTATAGCGGAAAAAATTGTATATTTCAAGAAAATAAATTGGCTCTTATGTATATTACTCTTAGTTTTTGTGTCAAATTTCATTACTGTCAAATTCTGCATCCGCCTTTATGACCTTCAGGTACACATAATTCGAAACTATTATTACCATTCATTACGGATCCCAAATATATCAACTCTTTAAAGTTGGTATCAACGTCTTATTTTAAACTCATCATATTTTCACTCATCCCACATTTTGCATTTAACTCTAATTTTCTTTCGCACAAAATCTTTGACTAGGCTCTTTTTGACCTCTTCGTTCCTTCATTTTTAATATTACTGGCCTGGTCTGAGTTCTGAAACTTTTCTCTCACTTTATGGGTGTTTTGTCATAAATTTGCTCTACATTTCCTATCAACCTTTTCTTCAATTTTTGTCTTTAGGGTTTCGTTTAACCGAGTTCTGCCAGTTTCGCCTTTATGTTCACTAAACTAACATACAGCTCTTATTCAAAGTATGGATACAGTTAAATGTTGTAAAAATGGTTTATCAAAACTTGTTGAAATTTAGTACACTGTTAAAAGTATTTAAATCCTATCGTCTGATCTTTTTCGAATTTCTACAGTCATTTATTTTGGAGATATAAGGTAAACTTGATTTTTTTTAATGGCATGAGGGGTCAAATTTAATATTTTCGAAACGAGTATTTTTTTTTTTGAAAGTAGTGTGGTAACGTTTTCTTTATTTATCGTTAGTCCTTTGCCACTTGTACGTTGACCAAAAATGAAATAAAAATTAATAATAACTGTATAAATTTGAAACAGAAAACATTTTAACGTAAATTTAAAAAAAAGTTTAAACGGGAAATATTCTTTTATTCTGCAAAAGATGCTCACAATGATCTCCATTTACAAAGTATTGGGAGAAATATTGGCAATTTCGTTTATGCGTGCTTGTTGGTCTTCGAATTGTAATGATCTGTTGACATAAACTCGATTTTCTAAATGACCTCGCAGGAAAAAATGAAGTGGGGCCAATTCAGGCCTAGCTGGCTATTCAATTTTTCCCGTTGGCCCTATCTATCTATCGGGAATCATTTCATCTAAATATTGGCGCACTTGATGACTAAAATGGGGCTGTGCTCCCTTGTTGTAAAAGCATATGTCTTTCAGAAGTTAAATTGCCGTTAATGAAAAAAGGACCTATATTCCGATCACACTAAACATTCTATTTTTGGGGATACTGCGTATGAACCTCTTCCATACAATAGGGATTTCTGTCAGATCAATATCTAACAGTTGTGGCATGTCTTTTTAGACAAAAATTTGACTCATAAGAGAAGAGAACACGATTGAAAAAGTTACCTTCTGATATATTCTGTGCATCATAGTTTCGCAAAATTCGATTCTGTTGTCAAAATCGTCTTCACTTAATTCTTGCAGCAGGTGAATTTTTTAACGATGATATTTTTCGCTCTTCATTGTTTTTTGTATGGATCCTTTACTCATATTGTGTTCAAAGCGCACTATCGTATTGAACTTTTTTTTGATTTTCTATCATATCCAACATAACATTCAAATTTGAATTTTGTTCTGGAGATTGGATCCCAGTTAAGATGAATTTCATTAAACTTGAGCACAACTCCCTCATCTGTCGGAAAAAATACTCTTTTTAAAAATATTACATTTGACCTTCGTGCCATTAAAAAAATCAAGTTAGCCTTGTATCTCTAAAACAAATGACAAGAAAACTGAGTAAGAGAAAGTTGATAGATTATTTGGGCCATCTAACACAAATTGCTGCAGAGACGTACAATAATCATCAGTTATACCATCAGATGACAAATCGATTAGCCAATAAGACAGGAAATTTAGACGTCCCGATAAGAGACTCAACTGTGCAAACGTTAACAACCGGATCGACAATTATTTTAGCCAGACCATAAATGATCCAACAAGGATAACAATGCACCGAATGTACAAATGCCACAGATACCATCATACGACCTAACGATTTTCACGAAACCACCCAGCATAAACGAGATAAAGAAAGCCATAAACCATCTGAAATCAAGGAAGGCCACTGGAGCAGACAACATCCTTCCGGAACTATTCAAAGCATGGGAAAATGAAAACATACCAGAGGACTGGAAAGAGGGAATAATAAAGCTACCAAAAAAACGGGATCTGAGTTGTTTAAATAACTGGAGAGGTATTATGCTACTCAATATGGTCAATAAAGTTTTAGCAAACATCCTACACAATCGACTTAGCAAAGAAATTGAACCAAAACTTCGACAAGAGCAAGCAGGTTTTAGGCCACACCGATCCTCTATTGACCACATAAACATAGTGCAAGTTATTACTGAACAATCAAACGAATTCAACTCCTCAATTTTTCTAGTTTTCATTGACTTCGAAAGAACCTTTGATTCCAGGAGTACCGAACAAGATTATTAATATCATAAAAACCATTTACAAAGAAGCCAGCTGTAAAGTTATACACAAAAATCAAACCACGGATAAAATTTTCATCAAAAACGGAGTAAGGAAGGCTTGCATTCTATCACCGCTTTGTTCAACATTGTCCTGGATAAAGTCATGAAAGAAGCCTTCACTTCACCTAAAGGCATTAGATTGACGTTAAACTCCAACTTAGAAGACTTAGAGTATGAGGACTATATACAGAGTGTTCAAAGTTATCTGCGCACTATTGCTATTTTTGTTATTTTTGGAGCTACAGAGTCGGTTAAATTAGCAAAGATGCAGTGATTTTTCCGCTGATTACAATGGTCCACACAAAATAACAATTGCGCATCACATTTCAGAGCCAACTCAGATAATTAGATTTTTTTAAATGAAACCCTCTGTATATTTATACAGCAGTCAGTAGAAAATGAAATTTTGCACAAAATCTTCTTATACTACTATAACCCAGAAATGAAAAACAAAAGAGCTACGACGACATTAATACAGGTCACCGCACATGGGATAACTTCGTTATTAGAGAAGCTACAGTATTGGTCAATACATCAAAAATGCATAGTTTTTTCTACTGATTACAATGGCATACTCAAAAAACAATTGCCAGTCGCAGTCGAACTGCTTGCTTTGATACTCATTTACTTATTTTATATTAAAATTTGGCCTTTCATCTTACGGTTGTACTATTAGAAGAGTATTCTATGTAAAATTTAACTTTTTATCAATTAAAATATACAGGATATCTCATACATTTTTTTTGTTAGTTCGAAAATGCGACTCGCAACTGTTTTT
>JAFFZR010028261.1:3023-13541 GCA_018397195.1 Lethrus apterus | reverse complement strand
TTCTTTGCCGTTTTCGTCATCTTGATTTCGTTATCTTGCACTTTATCTGTTATATGTTTTTTGACCCCGAGGGTCCTGGTTTTGGTATTTGTTTGTCTTCTCTCAATTTCTGTTCCTCGTCACTCCATTTCCATGTTTTACCATTTATTATTAGTTTCTTGTAGGAAATCTTTACGTCGTTACCCTTTTGTCTCAGTTCTTTCGCTTCCATTCTAATCCCCGCCTGTGTTATTCTATCCTTTTTGATCAACTCGCTGTCAATGTAGACATTTTTCTCCCTTGAGCTCTTTAACTTAGCCTTGTTTCCAAGTACTGTCATTTTTTCCTCAAAGTTTACCATTTCTATGATACCTACTTTTTCCCCGATCTTACGCACTTCTTTAATTTTACTTTCAATGCCCATATTGGTAACTTTCTATATGTTATAAATAACTTATAGATATATCCATCAAATGTTAGTCCGAAATTAATTACAATTACAACAATGAATTTATGTCGTTATTTATTTTTTTATACATTAAAGAGAAATCTTTTAGGTTGCTGTAGTATTAGGTTCTTGTACTGCTGGTGGTGCTTATGTACCTGCAATGGCTGACGAATCAATTATAGTCCGACAACAAGGAACTATTTTCTTAGCTGGTCCACCTTTAGTTAAAGCAGCAACAGGTGAAGAAGTCTCCGCAGAAGATTTAGGTGGTGCCGAAATGCACTGCACCACATCAGGTGTAACCGATCACTTTGCTTTAAATGATGAACATGCCCTTCATCTAGCAAGGCAACTTATTAAAAACAGTAATCAATCACCAAACGACCTTTTTAATGAACCATTTGAGCCACCAAGATACCTTAGTGAAGAACTTTATGGGATAATTGATCAGGATTTGACCAAGCCTTTCGACGTAAGAGAAGTAATAGCACGCATATTCGATGGTTCAAAATTCGACGAGTTCAAAAAAAAGTATGGTGAAACGCTGGTGTGCGGCTTTGCAAAACTATATGGGAAAACGGTTGGCGTAATTGGAAACAATGGCGTGTTATTTGCGGAGAGTGCAATAAAGGGGGCGCATTTTGTACAGTTGTGCACACAACGTAATGTACCATTAATATTCTTGCAAAATATCACAGGTTTGTCATCATAAATTTCTCAGTATTAGATGAATCTTTTTAATTTTCAGGTTTTATGGTTGGCAGACAAGCTGAAACTGGTGGAATAGCAAAGCATGGAGCTAAGCTTGTAACTGCAGTCGCTTGCGCCAAAGTACCCAAACTGACACTCATTATTGGTGGGTCTTATGGTGCTGGAAACTACGGTGAGTGGAACGAAGAATAAATCAAATTTTTACAATACTTGTTTTAGGAATGTGTGGACGAGCATATTCACCGAGATTTCTATACATGTGGCCAAATGCACGCATATCTGTAATGGGTGGTCAACAGGCTGCAGGTGTCCTGTCCCAAGTTGCTGTTAAAACTAAAGGAAAATCATGGACAAAAAACGATATTGAAGATTTTGAAAAGCCTATTATAGAACAATTCGATAAAGAAAGTTCTGCATATTTTAGTAGTGCTAGGTAAGAAAAAATAAAATCTGTAATAAATTCCATTACTACAACTGCTTTTTTTTAGATTGTGGGATGATGGAATTATTGACCCAAAAGATACAAGAAAAGTCCTAGGTTTGAGTCTAGCTGCTGCTTTAAATAGTAAAAAGAACGACACCAAATTTGGTATATTCAGAATGTAAAAAGTTTTGTAAATTTTAACTGTCCAAGAAATATATATAAAATATCAATTTTTTTTATTTACATAATATTACAAACAACTTACATATCATTTGTATCACGTTTTTCAATGTTTCTTAAATGTTTCTTCTTCATTCGCTTGATTTTATTTGTGTTTCTGATGACTTGGACAATTTCAGATTTCTTTCGGTTTTCTTCCTGCCTTTTCATGTTTTCTCTTCTTCTTTCTTTCTTTTGCTCCTTTTCAGCTTTTTTGGCAGCTATGAGAGCTCTTGATGTTTCTTTAACACGTGCAAGTTCTTTTCTTAGCGCTTCTTTCCTTTTAAATGAGTTTTTTATGCCTTTTGTTTTAATAATGGTTGAAAATTTAGATTTTTTGCTTTTCCAAAAGCGACCCGATTTTGGTCTGCCCTTTGGAATAGTATCAACCGAGTCCTTTCTACGAATTAAGACATTGGTAAATAATTGGAGTGAAATAAGCATATTACGTACCTCCCAATAGGTGGTTTTGTTCCCGATTTTGCATTTGTGGTCGTTGATTGTTGCAGTTTATCAGCGAGCTTGTCAAGCCCCATTATATTTGCAAAAACAATTAAATAAAACAAAATTTTAATTGCTAATATGAGCAAACATGCTTAACACCGAAATCAATTTCAGGTTATGTTACTCAAGATCAGTGTTGCCAGGTGAAAAAAAAAGTTGCCGGACACAACCATAAAAGTTGCCAGATTTTAGGGTAAAAATGTGTAATGAGGTTGGGTTCGCTCCGTAATTGAAGTTCAAAATTGTCAGTTTTCGGTTCGCTCCATAATTGTATGACCAAAAAAAGGTACGTACATACAAAGGAGTAAGGTTAAATGCATATTTATTAACTAAAATAATACATTTAAAAAGGCTAAGCAATTCTTAAGTTCGAAAAATCACCAGAAACAGGAGATTTTATAAAAGTTTTCATTAAATCACTAATTCTAGTGAAAATTCACTACACCTGGCAACACTTCAAGATCAAGATGTATTCTACAGTTTGGCCAACATCGATAATGAAAACCGAGTAACCACACTTTTTCGGAGACATATGCAGATGGATCTCTTTCAACGCATTAGAAATAATGCTCACATGTAGGTAACTCGGCAGTTTTTAGTGTTATTGAACGGGAAAAACGAAAATGATCAACTGTTTAGCCACAGCATAGAACATATATAATATTCAAGTAATTTGTGATGCAGGCAACCGATGAGAGAGATAAAAATGGAATTTCTTCACATTGTAGAGACAAACTGTTTATATGAAAGTTGTACTATTTAATAAGGCTTTTAATCTAGAGTAATTAAATTTAAAAAAAAATCTTGCCTAGTACCTACTGAGATATGACATATGACGATAAATTTTTTAAATTTTAAATGGCAATCGTAATTGGCCGAACGCTCTTCGATGCGCTTTTTTCTTCTCTTTCAGATGATATAACCATGTTGGGCTTTATTTCCAAAGTTACGGAAATTAATTAATTTATTTGATAAAAGATTTTGAATCACATATTTATATATTTAAATATATTTGTGTGCCATAATAAATATTATTTTTTATTACATATAAAGTCTTTTATTTAAGAATACGAAGATGAGTATCATAATAATAAGAGAAAACTTATAAGTTTTAATTTGCATTCCTATTCCTAAGGATTACACAAATCTTTTGAATGACTTGTTCGTATGTGTTAGTCCAGATTACTAGAATTAAATATAGCTGGTTGGAATATCTTCCAACTTGCACGACAAGTACAATTACTCTAAACTACACTATTTTGTGATCTCTCTATTTAATGTGTGAATATTATAAAACTTTGAAATGTAAAGCTTGTGTATCTTATTTACAGCATATTCTATTTATTAGCTCGTAGTTTATGAGCGTTGTTTTAAAAAACATTTAAAAATTACTTTTATGGTTCTCAGGAGGTATGACAACATACGAAAATTAAAAAAATACATCAATATCTCGAAAATTATTAATTTTAACTACAAATGTTGCTTATTTAAATTAATAGACAATTAAATTTTGCTTTCCACTATTGCATGGAAATATAGCGCTTCCATTTAAAAAAATAAATTTTACGCATTTCAATTGTTTCAAAAAGAAGATTTATTAAGTATGTTGTGTTACATATCGAATTTCTAATGCTTTTACTATTATCACTAAAGATATTAGAATATTATTTATACAAACTTATATTAGAATTACCCAGGAAATTCAAAAATGTAATAATATATAGGGTGTTCCATTTAAAATTGGTCGTGGTTGCGCATAAACGAAACACTCAGTATAACTGAAAATTCAAAAAACTAGTCTTAAAATATTTTTTTGTGTTAGAGATATCGAAGAATATCCCACTAATGTGAGACCCTGTATAAATCATAACTTAAATATTTTTGACACAAGTATTGAGTAATAAGAATGGGAAAAACAATGAATTGTGTGTAAACACACACACACACACACACACACAAAATATAATTAAATTTAAATTATCAGTTAAAGTATTTGTATCTTATCTATAAGATACATCAATTAAAATTATTCATTGATAAATTATATAGTTAGCTTATAGTGATACACTTACAAAAAAAAAAATGTTTATTGTAATACTAATGTCTTATTTTATTTTAATACACGGGCAAGATCATCGTTGTAGTGAGAAATACCCTCTAGTTACTGATCTATCACCCGATGATTGTGACATCAATCGAAATTTGTATTACACGGAAAACCTTTATCATGGTTGTTTTCCAGGATGTCAAGAAATAAGCTACAGTAAGTTTTTTTTTTTATATAATATGTATTTAATTTTCACTTTTCAGACATGGTGTTAATCAATTGTGATCCTCTGCCATGTCCGCCAGGATATATTTGTCCAACGGATCCAGCAAATCAACGTTATTGTGAGATCGATGAAGGTAAGAAATGTTATTTTAAATTCACATTAAAAAAAAAAAAAAAACGTTTTTAAATTTTAGATTCTTGTTATAAATATTATGTCGCTGATCAATCAGTACCATATACACAGGCTTTATGGAAGCCAGAATGTTTACTTGATGGTACATGGGCACCTAAGCAATGCAAAGGTGAACCAACAAATGGAAGGTATGTATCCATCAATGAATTTTTAAATAAGTATATACATACATGAATTTTACAGATGTTTTTGTTTTGACCCAGTAGGCAATAGGATTTTTGGACAAGAATTCTCTTACAAAGCAGATAACATGACTTGCGGTAAGTATGGACACTATTATTTATTTTCGATTCTGAAAGTAGTTTAAATTTCATATAAATTAGCAGTGCAAGTTTATAAATATGAAGGGGTATTTATCAAAAAATAGTTTGCTTTACTGATCATTTTATGATTTTAAGCATGCAGTAGAAAGAGATCAGAAATGGAAGCTACTGGAAATAAGATTTACATAGGATTGCATTGTGACAGCATGGGAAATTATGAATCATTACAGTGCGATTCCGGGCAATGTTGGTGTGTAGAACCAAAAACAGGTGACATAACTGCTACTGTCGTACCAGAACGCTTGATTTCTTATCTGCCTTGTTGTAAGTAATTAAACGTCACCTATAATAATAATATGTTCAATACATTATGTTTACAGATGATAAAGACGAAATTGGTGATCAATACCTGAGGCAATGTGAGAGTCATATGTATGCACAGTTAACGGTTACCGACGAATATAAAACACATGGTACATTGTTTACCAACTTTCCAGCACTTCGATGCCGTTATGATGGCAGTTATGGCCCATACAAACTGGAAAGTTCCGTGTTAGTATACATCAGTTAAAATATCCATATATTTTGTCTTGTTTGCAATTTTTTGTTTCAGTGCTTCTTGTGTTTCTGGCGACAACAGTGCCCTTGGAGGTTATATGACTACAGAAGATTATGCTAGCATTAATTGCAGTAAGCTTATTTTATTACACAACAGCAGCGGGATTCAGAACATAAGATTCGACTCGAATCCCCACCACTTTCATCGATGATATGTCAATGATCGAGTCAATGGTCGAGTCGAATCTTGTGTTCTGAATCCCGCTGCAGTTATTTCAATTAAGAAATATTTTAACAAAATTCTTAGGTTTGGAACAATATTTTCCTTTATTTGTAGATTGTGCATATGATAAAGTATTATTTGAAAATGAGGGATTAGATCACACACTTGTATGTTCAGGAAATGGTAATTATAACCCAACGCAGGAAAATTCTGACGTTTACTTCTGTGTTGATACAGACGGCTTTAGAAATAGTCCTACGTCCACAATAAAACCAGATTGTGAAATGTACGTATGAAACCAAGCAAATCCAGCAGTTTAATTTATTTTACTTATAAACTTGTAATATACATATAAACATTGTCCAACACCTATACTGTTTGTTTACATATTCTAAAAAATATTCAAACAGTACCGTTAATATCTAAAATATCAAAAAAAAAAAAAAATAACAGTATATCTATAATAAATATCTTAACTTAATAAATTGCACCATTATTCGAGAAGTAGCACTTAAGTACTTATTATGGGAGGAAGTTTGTATACATTAAAGCTCTATGGTAAATTGTTTTTAAGCAATGGTGGAACTATAATTTAGGTCTAGATATCAGTTTTTCATAAATTTTCAATTAGCATACAAAAAATTCTAGATGTGGTTATTTGAAAGAAAAATTGCTACAATAGTTCATAATTTTAAAGTAACTTGTGTCAAAATTGTAGCATTTCTTCATTATACTGTATAATTCAAACATTTTGTAAATATTTGGTCAGTAAAGTCCGGGCGTAGTCATTGCCTTCTAGAATAATACTGTGTGTCTATATGACCAACGTATGAAAATTGGCAAGAGTTAGTATTTAACAACTAAAGACTAGATTATAATTTTAACAGTTGGAGGGATTAATGTTACCTAAAAATTAAATAGATTAATTTCTAAAGAAAGATACTGAAATTCATGACGAGGTTGCGATCCAGTGTAAGAAAAAGTATGAATATTATTGTGTGCAATTTTTGTAT
Source organism: Lethrus apterus (assembly GCA_018397195.1). Taxonomy (NCBI): domain Eukaryota; kingdom Metazoa; phylum Arthropoda; class Insecta; order Coleoptera; family Geotrupidae; genus Lethrus; species Lethrus apterus. The sequence goes on along the minus strand of JAFFZR010028261.1, from coordinate 6,734 downwards.
TACAAATGTTGTTTTAATATAAATTTTATACAAAATAAAAACAATTAACAAAAATGTGTCTTATTAAGAACAATTTATTATTTTTTATTGAATATGTAGAAAATTTACAAAAAATTAATTATATAACATTTGGATTTTGAACGATATTCCAACATGAATGTCGTAAACGTGCAAACCGCAAGTGACAGAATTTTTATTACGAAAAATTAATAATATATAAAAATAGTAGAAATTATTTCTCTGAATATTTACAAAAAGCCCCCATATATGTACTACTAGTATTATTAGTATTTCTAGTACTAGTGTTTGTTAATATTTTACATTTTATTTCACACATTTCTTTAATTTATTAATTTGAATATTGCCACTTAATAAAACACATTTTTTAAATATTTACTAATTATTCTTTGTGTATTTTATGTACGACATAAAACATTAGTTTTGAGGTTTAAATAATTAAATGTATTCATTAACCAGGTCTCATTTTGGATTTTTCTATTCATTTGTCGTTACCCAATTGAATTTATCATGAATTTTACATGGATCAGAGAATTGAGAGTCAATTTTTTTATTTTTAATTGTCGTAGTAGTTTCAAAGGCAAACATGTACATTAAAAATGTCTAATGAACACATCAGTGTAAATGGATTGTAATGATAACATTAAATGGCTGTCTGGAAAACCAATTTATGATATTTTCTCATGATAATTGCCTTATTAATAAGCATTCGTTTTAGATTTTTTTTTTTTTTAGGTATTAATTCATGATAAAATTAAGCTTGAGTGAATTATTTTGACCTTGTCTTTGAGGTTTCCGTACTCAAAACTGAATGAAATGAGATTTAATGCACGTTAACTGCCTGTTTTAGTCAAAGATGACTTAAAGCTGGTCGACGAGTTCTTCATATTCATCATTTTCCCTTTTCTGTTGGTGTCATTCATCCAATTCATCCATTCTACACCTAACAGCCATTTCCACTACTTCCAGACTTGGATAATCAAGTTCTTTGACCAAGCAAAGGACTGCAGATAGTATATTCGAGTTCTAGAACAAAATTTCTAATAAAAAAAATTATTTAGACAACATTTCAAAAGCTAAGGATGCAGAATACCTTTTAACCATGTTGTAGCATCATTGCTATCACCATGACAACGGCAGTGATAGCAACATTTTTATGTTAAGGTTACAGAATAAGGCCAATAGCATACATTAGGCGTAACTAAAATCTTTTAATCAAAAATAATGTACTGACCCTTGTTACTGGCCTTCTGTTGAACGGAGGTCTGATGGATGCTGAACATGTTGGCCTATCACGTCGTTGAGAGTTTATTCCATCGCTATTTTCGAAACGATCCCACGTGACATTTGATGACTGTTGGTACCTTTCACCATTTGTATACTCCTAAAAAAACATTAAAAATTATAATGATTAAAAATTCAATTAATTCATATTAAACAATGATACATTTAATTATTAGTACAAGTTATTACTATAAAATTATAAAAGATATTCAAATATGAAACATATTTTCAAAAAACACACCTTTATGTTATTAGTGGAATGGCTTGTTACTAAACGAATTTCTCTAAAGTTTTCCGGAGGAGCACAGACGTGTTCCTCATTAGCATTAGTAGATGGTGGTGATCTCTGTTATGAATGTGTAAAAACGTTAAAATTTCAAGAATACAGGAAAATGTAAAACATTACATCATGATATTGCTGTTGAGGTGATGTTGTTTCTCTTTCATTACTGTTTCGCCTCCAAGTAGAGTATGTTTGAACTGGAGATTGAACCCTTCTTGTCACTTCTTGACTTCTTTGAACCGGAACCTATAAATTAAATATTTTAATTATTATTTTTTAAATTAGATACCTAATATCATAAATATAAAGATTTACTTATGACGTAATACAAAATGAATAATTTTGATTCTATAATTCTGCAACAAATATTAGTAATGAAAAGTTAAAAATCTACAATCACCATATTAACAATTTAATTTATGTTAGAAGATTAAATATAATAAATTCCAAGGACGAAAAATCAATGTACTTTACCTCTTCAACAGTTGAATATGGTGGGGGAGGATCTTCACTTCTAACATTCTCCCTTGAGTAATATTCATCGACATCTTCAATTTCATTTTCCGACTGGTTAAGATTAATTTTGTTAATAATTAATATTAATATGTGGGATGTGCAACAACAGATAAATGCTATAAGTGCATTACTGATGTCTGATGTCATTACAAGAATAAAGAACATACTCTAAGAGTCTTTTGCTTAAACTGAGCTGTGATATAAGTGTTTTGTATTAAATGAGAAAAAAAAAAAAACGAGTTACTAAACAAGAAAAGTGTGTTCATATTCCAGTAAAAGCTATTGATGTATTCTGGGCTTTAACAGGTAAGTAGAAGAAAAGGGGACAATCAAGTTACTCTCGTATGTTTAGTCTGCTTTGAATTCAAGATTTAAATCACAAAGTCCTTACTGCCATCACGACTTGCCAATTTAAAAACCATGAAAAATAATCATCATTCAATAATATGCGTATTTACAACGATGAAGGATTCGACGCATATTCTTGCGGAAAATAATAAGCGATAACAATGGAAAAACATCCATCATTTAATTACGTCAAGGACATTGGTTAAATTTCCAGAACGATGCAAATGAATGATATTGATTTTACAATCGATATTGAGGAGCTTAATATTTATAGACATGAACGAGAAAGACTAAATATAAGACTGTAATTAATTAAACAATTAGAAAAAGTGTCGTCTAAAACATTCAGGAATGTGTATGTGTTTACATTGCATGTTAAAGAAATCAATAGATTCGACGCAGATGCAATTACAACTACTGTTTTATCTCACTCACAGGTGAATGTAAGCGTAAGGTGTATCATATCGTAATTAAAGTTGTTGGAAAAAAAATAATAAAAAACAATTCCAGACATTTTATACACAATCAATCATTCTTTCGCTGAATAAATTTAGTAAAAAAAAATTTATGTTTTTAGGTCTGAGTTTTTTTATGTATTGTGTCGGGTTTTTTCAGTTTGTAATCATAATTGTTTTGGTTCAAATAAAGTCATATTATTATTATAAATTTGTCATATTATGTAGAACCTTGGGATTTATTAGTAAAGGTTCAGTAAATTTTGTCATATTGTTTAATGCGTCCCTGTAGTAATGTATCATTTGATTGCTGAACTTACATTATAATTATCGAGTTATGGGCAAATATTCGATTTTTTCAATTTTCGTTTTATGGCTATATCTTGCTTATTTGGAATAATGAAGGAACACATTATAGACATTTTTTCCCTTGCTACCCTCTCGCCACTCCAAAGCTCGAAGAACTTATCTGGACTGAGAGGGAGGGGTTTGGTTACGGCCGCGACCGTCCTACAGATGTTAAAGCCTATTCCAGCATACGCTGAAAGGATTAGGAAAACGTGGAAGGTCGGAAGGCCAATTCAAAGTCACAAACATTGAAAATTTATATCTGCGATACCTATAAGTTTACAATATCCGCCACTAAGACTTGAACCAAGGACCTTGAGGTTACTAGCCTATTCACTAAGCCACTAGACCAGTAATCCCATAATATAACCCCATTTAAAATACCAATAATAATATGAACGAACTAAGAGAAAATGTTATATACTGTGTTAATTCTGTATTAACGTCAGTTCGGAGTGT
>JAFFZR010028260.1:0-13556 GCA_018397195.1 Lethrus apterus | reverse complement strand
GCGCTGTGTACTCTCTCGACTGTTGTGGAGTGCGTATTGCGTATAATGGCGGAGTCAGTTTTAAACATTTTGAAAACTTATCAAAATGAGCCCATTTTATGGGATTCTAAACATCCTCATCATAAGGACAAGAAAAAAGAGAATGGCGCATGGCTTCGTTAAAGTGTACTTACTAGTACTTGGTAGTACTAGCAGTAGTAGTACTATTAGTACTTAGTAGTACTCGTCTCAATGTCTCGCCGAGATATTCGACGAGAAGGTCTCGGCGAGAGTGTACTGCTAGCATTACGTTTGCGTTACACTCACAAAAATTGGCTTCGTAAATATGAAACTGGACATGTATATGTAAAAAGACGGTTATATTGATATTTCAATATTTTGCAAGTCATGTACTTAGTGTGATACCTTTTTCTATTTCTCGTTTGTTCCGACAACTCGTTCATTTTCCAGACTCATCAGCTTTCTTTGCATCCTTCTTTTCTCTTTTTACATATCCATCACCTTGCAAATCTATCATCCAATACCCTTAGTCTTAAAACGCGTATTTTCTAAACTCCTCACCCCACCAATATTTATTCTATTTCTGTTCATTACCACATTTGAATCTTGCGATCACAATCTTTGCCTGTTCTTCTTTCATTCCTTGGGTTTCTCCCATATACACAAATCTCCTTATACCTCTTATTATACTTCGCGTTTTGTATTTTATGGTACTTAATCTACTTCTTTCTACCTTTGCATTAACTGATTCACTGCATTTGCGCCATCGCTTGCTATGCTTCCTCCCCGCATTATTTTTCACCTTTTCCCACATCATCCTGATCATACAAGTTGTAAAAAATAATTACGGAAAAACCAGTTTGTACGAGTGTAAGGTACGCGAAGATATTCATGATAGTGAGTTTGTTGCAAGGTCTGGTGAATTTTCACCAGATTTGGTGATTTTAGATCTCATTTGTAAACTTATGAAATCTCCTGTTTTTGGTGATTTTTCGAACCCCAGAATTGCTTAGTTTTTTTAAAGGTATTATTTTAGCCACCTTTTGAATTTCAATTACGGAGGTTTATTTCATGTAATTATGGAGCGAACCAAAAATTGACCATTTTGAATTTCAATTACGGAGCGAACCCAACCTCATTATACATTTTTGTCCCAACATGTTGTTGGTGAAAATCTGGCAACTTTTATGGTTGTGATCTGGCAACTTTTTTATTTTTCACGTGGTAACAGTGACAGTGACAGACAGACAGACAGTGACAGACATGAGACAGTAACATAGCGGGAAGATTGACGTCAATAAGTGTTCACTGATATCGACGGTGTAACGGTAAAGAAATCTGCTCATACGTAACATGAGGAGAGAGATAACTCGGCGACAGAGAATTTCTAGTGCGACAGTCGGCAAAAAAACACAACTTTCTAAGCGCTTTTCTGCAGTCACCTTTGTAAGCCAGACCATTCACAATTACTACTGCACGCTTTGGCAAAGCATCTTCTCGAGAAAGAAAAGCTAAAAAAAATCTCAAACTACTTTAAGCAACATTCCTTAATAATAAAATACAAATTTTATCAAACACGTACTTAGAGTTTTATTAGAATCCAATAAAAGTTCACTTGTTTGAAAGCAACCCCGAGATCAGGGCACCGCCCCCGCCATTTTATTAGTGAAAACTCAATTTTTATCTACGCTCATCTAAATTGTAAATATAATAAACTCTAGTATTGAGTGCACATAGTTTCAAATCGATAATATATATCAAGAACACAGTAGGCACAAATACAGAGCCCTGAGGGATTTCAAGATTAACTGTACGGACGTTTTGTCTAATACAAACAAAATGCATTTCGTCACATTGATAACAATTTAATAATGACACTCCACGCCTACGAAATTCACAAAATTCTAATTTATTTAACAGAACTTCGTGGGATACGCAGCCGAGGGGCCCGAGACAGGTCGCACAATATCGATCCGATAAATTCACCCTTTTAAAAATGTCCAGTTATATAGGAGATTATAGACACTTTCCGTTTTGAACGTACACTTCTAAAACAAAAACCGATTTATATTAAACAAATTACTGGATTCAAAATAATTAATAATTTGATCATTCGTCATAATTTCGAAGATCTTTACAGTGATTGATATTATCGAAGACTGGTCTTTGAGAATTTATGCACATACATCCCAAATAATAACTGATTAATTTGGTTAGTTGTATAATCAAATATTTTTTTCCTTAGCATATGAAGGGTACACGGGAATAACGATCAAAGTCACATTTTTCGAAAAATAGAGATTTTGATGCCATCTTGTAGTAAACCTTCAAAGCTATATATCTGCATTGCTAAAAACTCGAAAAAGTGATCACAGTCCGTAAAATAAGCCTGTAAAATAAGGGTACCCTTTGGAAAAGCGATCAAAATCCAAACCGGTATAAGTAAAAACGATCAAAATCCATTTGCAAATGTTCGAAACTGTTAAGGAACGTAATGCAGTAGAATAAACAAATTTAAAAAAACATACGTTTTATTTGTGCAAGTGTTATACAGTTTCAAAAATAAAAGTTCAGTTTTCTCAGTTTGCTTAAAATGTGACTTTGATCGTTATTCCCGTGTACCCTTCATATGTGAGCCACATACCAATTTTTTTTTAAATTATCTTAAATATTTCATTAACAGGAATCTCTTTAATTTTAAAACAAAAGTAAATATTTATATATTTTAATACGTGTCCTCACATTTTATTGGTAGGACAACAAGAATAAAAATATTTATTTCCAAGTTAAAAAAAAATGTATTTTTAATATACATAATAATGGTTAGTATTCCACATACAAAAATTATTTTTGAAACACGAAAACGTGCACGAGAATATTCGCACATGTTGATCGGAATGGTGGAGCTAGAAGTTACTGGTGATTGCTCCGCGGCTGACGTGCTCGGCGCGGCCTATCTGTCAGCCCGCTGTTAGGGGAGATCCGCCTGCGCCCCACAAACGGCGCTCGCGTGCAACCCCGCTCGTTAGACAATCGGGAGCGTCGCTTGCAATATTAATGCGAGCGGGACAGCTCAGCTCCATCGTTCTATCTCTGCCATATACCGGCCCCATTTCGTTCGCTCGCTTTTGGTGCGCCCGCTACCTTTCTCCGCCTGCCTGTTAGTTCGTTCTTTCGCTCTCCGACTACTATAATTATTTCAGGCGTATTCCCTTACGGTCATTTTTAAACCGCTGCGCCGTACATTATGATTCGTTACGTTTTATTGAAATTTATATTAGCGTTAATGACTGGAGACAGATAAGCACTTATGTATGACGAATTGAGATATTTATGTATCGTAGGATAAATAAAAAAAAAAACGCAAAAATAATTGAGCGGAAAGTCCGACAACGATTGAATGTTGGTGAAAATCATTATTTACGATTTTATGAAAAACCACAATATATAAAGTCGCCCATTTTCATTTAAAACAATGTTCATAATGATTTGCATTCTAAGCAAATTCTGTTCTCGAATTTTTATTAAAAACATTATGCCAAGTTTTCGTAATGTTCACATGATTAGTTACTTCAGCTTCAGAAGAGCCTCGAGTGAATGAATTTTATTTTTGAAAGCTTGTTTTCTAGTCCAATGATAAAGAAATTCAAAGCAGGCAGAGTATTGTTTACCTGGTCGTCAGTTTATAATAATGTGTGTACTTTATAATAATTAATGCGTAGAATATTAATTAATGGAGAAAGAGAGAGAATGGAATCTGCATATTCAAGGAAGGAATGAAAGAATGACAATGGATAAAACTAGAAGCACTGATAATAATAATATTTATGTAAATATAAAAAAAAAAACAATGTTGAAAAACCAGAGCACGTTTTACTTTAGTACTTCCGGATATTTCATTATTATCAATTAGATTTTTAAGCTGTGATTTTATAATTTATTAAAACCAGCTATCAATGCGGCACAATAAACAAACAAATCAAAAAACTAAATTTCATCTCACAAGAATAAGAAAAATAAGTTGAAGTGATCTTTAATAAAATGGGTTGTATTTGTTGTAGCTTTAAATAAAAGCGATAATAGTTTTATAGCTCGATTCGACAGATAAGTAATCAAACGGCACTGTTCGTATCCGGCTTGTGTTTTGTAACAAGCTATGGGGATGCAACCGCCACAGGACTTTACATATAAATTGCTTGTTACTATTTCGGATTCCTTTTTAATGCCACTACGTAATACGACTAAAATTTTGCACACAATCCAATCAGACAACTTTGACAAATTAAATTTATTCAACTAGATATTTCTACTATTTTATTACCAATATAAACCGAAATATTTGTTTATTTTCTTATTAAATTTTTTAATTTTTATTTATTTATTTTTTATTGAATTCAAATGATTTAAATGATAAAAACTGATCTAGAGTTGATCCTAGTGTATTAGCTATAAAAAATCTTATCTGCGACTTTAATTTTACACGGAGAAAACTTTAGGACGAGATCAACAAATTGTATTAATAATAATAATAATAATAATATTATATTTATTGCCCAACAGATTTACATCTAATAACAGGACAAACTTGTATAAAGCGCTTAGTAACAGAAAATATTAACTAAAGTAACTTATACTACACATTACAGATATAATAATTAAACATAATAATATGAACATACTACAAAAGTGAGAGGCTTTATCGATAAACGACACATTTCTTTAATATAATCGGCACATACGTGAAGTTTACATCTATGGTGGTGTCAGATATATAATTGAAATATTTACAAATCCTGTGTAAGGGAGACTTTCTAGTTCTAGCTAACGAAAGGTAGAAAATATTGTGATTGCGATAAGGAAGTTGAGGGACAGTGAAATTAACTTTTCGCAATAGGTTTGACGCATCAATACCATTATTAACAGGTAGTAAAGGAATCTGATGTCCGAACGGTTTCTACGTAACTCCAAGGAATCTATACCATAAGTACTGAGCAGAACGTTATGATCAAAGCATTGGTCAGGATAAACACCTGTTTGATTGAAATGCAGATATTGCAAAAATCTTCGTTGAACATGCTCAAATGTAACAGAGCGAGCTTTATAGATTGGAAACCAAACCAGTGACGCATATTCCAGTCGGGACCGAACAAAGGACATATAAATCTTTAGTATTGCATTAACTGACGTGAATTTACGCGTGGATCTAATGACAAATCACAATGTTTTCAATGCAGACGCAGCAATATTGTTAATGTGATCCGAAAAAGATAGTTTTTAGTCAAACAGAATGCCCAAATCTTTAAAGACAGTGCTGGATGGAAGTATTGCTATTCGTGTAATTATTATCGGACGTTGCTTTCAGGAAAAGGATAAATCCTTGCATTTAGACACATTCATTGGTAAATTGTTGCTGGTGCACCAAGATTCCAAAGCGTCAATCTGCCGCTGAAGATTTAAACAATCATTAGTGTTCAGAACTCTAGAAAATAATTTGATGTCATCAGCAAATGGTAATTTGTTACATTTTAAGTTAAAGCACACATCATTGATAAAAATTAGGAAAAGCATAGGTCCTAGACTGCTGCCCTGTGGGACACCTGAGGAGGGCGCAAATTGGTCGGACTGATGGCCTGCATAACTTACGTACTGTATCCTGCCTGTTAAGTAGGATTTGAATAAAGATGTTAAATTCGGAGAAAAGCCGATTGCATCAAGTTTTAACAAGAGAATGGAATGAATGGTCGATACGGTCAAAATCCTTAGAAAAATCGGTATAGATAACATCCACCTGCTCGTTATTATCCAAATTTTCTGATATAAACTGGGTTAAGGTCGTCAGATTTGACACTGTTGATCTTCTGTGAATGAAGCCATGTTGGTCTTGGGACAATGATCCTCTAATTTGAGTAAAGCAATTAGAAGAAAGGCACATTTCAAACACTTTGGCAAAGTTGTTCAAAATAGCTATGGACCGATAGTTTACAACTGATGCTTCTTCACCTTTTTTAAATACAGCTATAACCCTGGCTACCTTCCAACAAGATGAAAATGTTGATTTTCGGATGGCTAGGTTAAATAAATATGATAAGGGTGCAGCAAAAATATATACGCAATCTCTTGCAAGGAAACTGGGAATATAATCGTGGCCCATATTACCTAGTAGCGTTTTTGAGTTTTTTGAGATTTCGGACGACGCCCGTCTCAGAAATCGAGGAAACATTAATCGTGCCAGTATTTTCGAAGAGCAGAATGCCAAGACTAGTATCAGGACTGACTAAGGAATTGGTATAGACTGATTCAAAAAACTGTTTAAACCTGTTCACTATCGAAGCGGGAGAGTTTAAGATATTGCCGGCATTGTCCACTATAGAGCTTGGAATGCCTAAAGTACATTGTTTGGAGGCTATGTACGACCAAAATTCTTTGGGATTACTTTTAATACGTTCTTGAATATTGGCAATGTAATTGCTATGCAATAAGGTAGAATTGGCTTTTACTTTCCGTCGCAGCTCAAGATATATAAGTAGATCGACCTCGCGCCCATATATCCTATACATCCTGCGAACTTTACGCTTAATATCCATAATGTGGCTCCTAGTGAACCATACCGGATAAGAGGATCGGTTAGTGGTTTTTAAAGGAATAAAACTATCGAAGTAACCACAAATTACCTCTTAGAATATTGCGCAAGCCTCGTGGATGTCAGAGTAATCACACAAAAATGACCAATCAGTACGGAGCAGGGTATCATATAGGGCCAAATAATCAGCTTTTCTAAAATTGTATATTTTACCTCAGGGTTACCAGGTAGGCCAGATATATGGTTACTGCTATAATGAAAGGCTAACGAGAGAGTTGGGTGCGAATGGTCTTCCACCACAAGAGGTAGCTCTTCTCTAGCGATATGAATCTCATTTAAATGCAGATTTGTAATTACAAGATCTAACAATCGATCATTAGAATTGAGAACTGTGTATTATTGTAGATATAGAGACGCCAATATAACTTACTCGTTCTCTTTATTATATCTACAATCTCATCCTAATTTTTCTCAGTGTAAAGCCTCATTTTCACGTGGTTTTTTTGATAGTTGCTAACATATCAGTAACCAGGGCCGTGCGGTGTGTGTCATGGAGCAAAGGAGCGGTCGCTCCAGGCGCCTCTGGTACGAGCCGGCTAGATAATTTGTTATTTGTTTCTTATGTGCATGAATTTTGTTATTTATAACGATGTCTGCTCCAGGCGCCAAAATACTACCGCACGGTAATTATCACAAAAACTGTCGCTTTACAGATAGCATGATAGTTACTATCGAACTATCGCGATATCACTATCTCGTTTGACTAGATAGTTGAGAGTACTATCGCGACATTTAAGGAAACTATCACTCCTACCATCACCGTGAATACTAATAATAAAACTGACAGTGTGATAGTTTTGTCATTCTCAAATGAGGCTTGAGAAATATTTAAGGATAAAATTCATCTTATTATGAACAATTTGTCACACATCGCAGCACAGTTCAAACAATATATAGCTACTCTGATCCACATCAAGCAAGTTGCATCACCCTATTTACAAACGAGTAATTCATATTATATAGACGTGTGCGTGAACCCTTAATTCAATCCGTTTGAGTTAAGAGAGAGATTTCGGGGAACACTGCCAACAGCGATCCTCTCGACCCATTTCGTAATGTGCCATGATCATTTCAACGATCAAAGACGCGTATAAGGCGAACCAATAGGGGTCCTATAGGCAAGTTCACTTGTTATCGAAGTCGGGAATTTGTGCTTTAGGGCATACTAAACTTAAATATAGCATAAATTAACGAAATTGTATACAGTTGTCATATGAGAACTTGTTGGTATATTTGTGATCGAACTTCGTAAATTCAAAATATAAGTCATGTTTCGAGACTAATTGAAAATCATAAAATCCCATTTTTAATCTTCAATTTAAAGTGTATTTATAAATGTTATCTGATTAACATTTATAAACAAATGTTATCAAATGAAATTAAAATTCGGATAATTATCACAAATTTTTAATTAAGATATTGGTCACGGAATATCAAGAGTAGAAAATAATTACCGGAAAATCATTACGACGCAAAAAATATGATGCCTCATGAAAAAGGTCTTAGAAGCCCCGGATTTTAGCGAGGAACGACATCTAGCAATATTAAATGCATATTCTATCTGCATTGTTCATGTTGTAAGACTGGTGCCGTTCATCTGTAAGACCACGGATCTATGTGAAACAATGCCGTGGCCAATTAGATTCGAAGGAAAGAAGCAAACAATGGCCACAATAGAAAGGCAGTTACCGCTATCGACCGGAACGACACAAAGCTGTGCCATCAAGTACGTTGAGAATGTGAAGTGTGAACGTCGGCGTTCGTTCGTAGTAAGCCGTTGTGGACGGTCGATTGCTTGGGGCGGGCGATCAATCATGTCATGCCGCCGCCTTCGATCCCACAGTAACGAGGGTACAGGCGAAATGATGCATTACCGAGATTGCTGCCGTACGTTTTGGATGATTCTCACGGGGGCGCGTTCTACTGTCAGCAAAACAATGCGACCGACGCCTCCACTACGGCTGTGGGAGACCATATATTTTCAATCTATTTTTATCTTAGACTATTTTTTTAGACACTTTAAAAGAAAAATCTAAGAAATAACCCACAATTCCCTTCATCACTAGATAATTTTGAAAATTTACATTTATCGTAGTAAAAAATTAGCAACATAAATTAAATTGCTAAGTAAACTGGAACATTGAGCGTTTGAGAAGCATTTTGATACATACGAGCAGTTTTGCACGCTTTTTTCTCGAATAATTCCATAATGACGTTCAACACGTTTGTTATAATATGGATGAGCAAATCTATATTACCATTACGATGTGTAAAGACTACCATAAAGCGTTCCCTGAATTTTATTTGTAACTATTAACGATTAAACACCAGAAAAATGTTCATTCTAATTTATTGAATTAAATAATTGTTTGAGAAATCAAACTAAAAATAAAATAATAAGTAAATGATTATTGAAGTCGAACTGGGCATATGGTATGAAACCGCGTTTGTTGTTGGTTGTTGCTATTTGCAAAGATTTCGTCCACTGTTGTAAGGGACATGTTTTAGGGCTTCTGCTGTTGAAATACTGCGACTGATCCCAGGTTCCATGAATTCACTTCACTTGACAATAGCCTACCATCAACTTTAAGTAAATCACTAATATTAGTATTTTGTGGAACAGCAGTTGTATTCAATTCCTTCGAACAATCTGCTTCTCATTGATACAATAAGACGTTCGCTGAGATTGCAATATAAACTTAAATATAACAGATTAAAATATATTTAATTTTTGTTAAACAATTATCAACTGCAAATTAGTTTTGTATTATTAAACAAACGTCATACGCAATAGAATAACTTATTTTTGACAAAACGTACCCTAGTTACAGTAATAAGTTCAATGTATATACAAACCCCCTTTGATTATCTTCACACCTTTACAATAATCTATAATACATCACTGAACATTGAACATATAACTGAAATTGAAATAGAGAAAATAGTGTGTTAACTCAAGAATATACCCCGTCGATCATGATTATTGTGATTCGCTTTAATGCCGTTTTGATGAATAATCATAATGCAAGAGGTTTATATCAGGGAAAGATGTAGCCCTGGGCAAAGCAATGTACTGGGGTACGTACAGCATTTTGCTGTATTGTCCGGTATTATAGCAAGCTGTACAGCATTAACGAATGTATAGCAAAACGTCCAGCATTCAGCATGAATGTAGAGCAAAACGCCTTATGAATTTTAATTACGGAGCGAATCCAACCCACATCCCATATATCCATATATCTTTGTACTCTAAATGCACTCTTAATAATACCTTTTAAATTTTAATTACGGAGCGAACCCAACCATCCGTCAGCGTTCCTAACTATATATTTAATTCGAGAGAAGGGAGGGGAAGTTTGAATGTGTGTGCAGCATTAATGGATTGGAAATCTAGTCACCCTATCTTATAATACCTACCCATTACGGGAATAAAAATATAAACGTTTAATAAAATTAAATATTTAGATTTAACCGAATCATTGTTTAAACGTGAAACAATATGATGTGAAGCGAGGATTAAGAGAGACTTCCCGATCATTATAAGCCTTGAAAAACGCAAACATATCAACGTAAAAATGATAATCAGTCGGCTAACCGTCCAGTACGAATTATTAGTCAAGGAGATCCATGCATTTTTCATCAGTAATTAAGATGCTATAATATAAGTCTTTGGCATACACATTAGCTGGATGCTCACACTTATTGTTTAGTTTGTCAGAAGAAGAAAAACAGAATCCATGAAGAAGGTTCTGCCCGTTTTGTCAGATCAGAGTTCAGTTCAGAGAGTCCAGAACTGATAGGAATGTTTCCACCTCTCGCTTTTGTTTTTAAACAACTTATTTATCTTATAATCCGGATCTGGAGACATACGCCTGGCTTTTTTCAGATTCAAGAAGATTTACGGCAATAAGAATGTCCACATCTTTAGACCGTAGGAACTTACTTGTTTTATTAACTCTTTTAAGAATGTCTTTCCAAAATATTGTCAGAAAGGTCGTGAACTGAAAAAGCATCTAGTGCATTCTAGTTCATTTCTTCTAAACCTTCATGCAGAACATGAACACCATCAAAATATGATGACCATCTTGCGTCAGACAGACGTTTGATCATAACATAATCTTTTCCTAAAGATGACAACTTTCCGTCAATGCGTGGAAGCAAAAAAAAAAAAAAATTAAATACAAAGATGAACAAACTTGAAGAAGTAGACGATAATCGTTCTCTAGTTCTCTTTTCCATTACTTAAGTTCCTTTTTCATTTAATTTATAAGAGAATTCAAACTGATTCAACATTAATCAGTTGGTAGTAAATACACCAAAGGGCCACATAATTGTGTGAACCCTGGGCACCCGCCCATTGTGAAATAACATTTAATTTCGGCGATTTGAAATTGCTCAATATTAGGTTATGGTAACAATTTCGGCGAATTGCGTTTGCGTCCAACATACACATTTACCTAAACATTTAGTAAAAGTATCAACCCAATATAAAAATTATTCCTAACAAATGTACACACTTAATTCATACATACATAAAATGGATTTTAATTAATTAGATTAATGGCAGTCACATCTGGACGCTGGCATATGTATATAATATATACATATAATATAAATAAGAAAGGTAAGGTGATCCAAAGAAAGGAATTTACCAGATGAAACAGACTAATGTATATTTCATTTTTATGAGATCTCATTTCTTTTATACGCCACACGCTATGAAACACGTAAAAAAAAGTTACAAATGTTTAAAAAAAAAAACTCTGCATCGGCCGGGAATCGAACCCGGGCCGCCCGCGTGGCAGGCGAGCATTCTACCACTGAACCACCGATGCTGCGTGGATAAATAATTTTGATCGGAAGCTGTATCTGTAACATCTAGATATGTAGAGCCTGTTTATGTTAAGAACTTGGATACGTCATCAATTGATCTGCGCGAATAGTGGGAGTTTTTAGTAAGTTTTATAGTTTGTATTTTATGTTTAGATAATAATTAGTTTCTTATAGAAATTGACATTTGCAGTGTAATTATACAAAGGTATTATTTGACATAATTCTAACCTACTACCTACTACCTACTAACTACGCCAATGAACTATATTGGCGTAGTTAGGTTAGAATTATACCTTTATATAAATACGATGCAAATCTCAATGTCTATAAGAAACTAATTATTATCTAAACATAAAATACAAACTATAAAACTTACTAAAAATTAAACAAATAGCAATTGGAAATTACGAAAATATCATACGCCACTGCATGGATTAAAAAGTACTAAGTGAAATTCGTTTTTGGGCGTTGATGACGTATCCGAGTTCTTAAACTTAAACAGGCTATACATATCTAGATGTTACAGATACAGTTACTCTAAAGTCATACTGTAGTACTTATAAAAGTACTTATAACAAACAAGTAGAGTCTTACAGACCATAAAGAAAGAAATTTACGAAACATACAGACACATCTAATTATAGAAATTCACACTGAAGTTAATTGATAATCGAATGGACAATCGAATCCATATTAATATTATCAATTTTTCTAAATTACAGTAGGAATTTCATCGGCGAAGAAGTACATAAGTAATATGTATGTTTGCCCACTTGTAACCGTCAGCTAGGAATCTCACATTTACAAACTATTTTACTGAGTCCGTCTACACATTCCATATTGGTAAAATGTTACTTCTTAATTTTGCTTAACAGCGCTGGGAATATCATAAGTTCACACAAAAATATTAATTTAAACTTGTCTTGTAATTCAACTAGGGTTAAGTAATATTAGGATATATACAGGGCGATTCTGAAATTAGTACAGATATTTTAACAGGTGATAGCTGACTTTAACCCAAACCCAAATCCGCAAAAACGGCGGTCCCATCTTCATTTTAAATTTTCGAAAAATGTCATTTTTTTATGTGGGCATTCGGTTCTAAGTACGGTCCGGTGTCCATTTCAATATGTGTCGCGTTGAAAACCAACTTCCTTTGGTGAGAATAACATGAAATGTTGCAAAAGAACTTCTATTGATGATAATTCGGCGTTATTGTTATATTTTACTCAAAACATAAAATATTTTTTTCTGGCACACCTTTCATCATAGGATCGTCATTTTTGCATAGTTGGGGTTGGGCTATCACGTGTTAAAATATCTGTACTTATTTCAGAATCACCCTGTATACTAATTGTAATTATTTACTGAAATAAGTTATTATTCACAATTTTTTTCTACAACCACATTTTTAGCATTGTCATAAATTGCCAACAGACAATTTATCGAGTTTACACGTTTACAGTGTTTAAAGTGCCATAAACCATTAAGAACACGACACAAGAAACTTCCTACGCTGAAAGTGTTCGGTAGCGTTACCTAATTCATGAATTTCTTATTTTGTATAAAATTTTTCGCGTGCAGCTTGATAGTATTTTCGCAAGCACTTCGCGCAAGTTTTGTATTTTCCTCGAAATTATAAATCATGAAATATTTGCAAATTTAATTTATAGCACTTACAGTAATTCTGATGATTAATACATCTTCAAACGATAACGCTGTTTATATCAATATATTCACTTATATACTAAGTGACATAGAAAAAAGAACACCCTGTAATAATTATTTTATTTGAACAATTTTTACTATACAAGTATGTTCGAGTTCGACTAATAAATTATCAAAATTTGATAAAAATTAAACTGATAACTTCTTCAAAAAAATTAATAATGTGGTGCGCCACCATAATGTCTTATACACTCATTAACACGTCTGGGCATACTTCTAATAAGGTGATCGATTTCTTCCTGAGGTATATCATCCCACGCTATCTGTAACTCGTGCTGCAGAGCCGCTAGAGTTTGTGGAGGGTGGGGTAAATTGAGTAATCTTCTTCCCATAATATCCCAGACGTGCTCGATTG
>JAFFZR010028259.1:0-13567 GCA_018397195.1 Lethrus apterus | reverse complement strand
CTTTCCACGGCGTTGCATCGACGAAGTACATGGTTTAGAATTATCTCCTGAGTGTACCTCTCCCCTGTCACAGTACTATTAAATACGTGAAGATCTGTACGCAACCCCAGAGAAATTCCTTCCTATACCATAACACCGACTCCACCAAAGACTACTACAGGAAGGTTGTACTGAGGTAAATTGCGATGATTGCGTTCGCGTTCGATATACCCTGAGGCGTCTACTATCATTAATCAGACAGAATCGAGATTCATCCGTATAAAGCATATCTTCCCAAGGTGTTGCTTCCTGCAGTCTCAAACTTGCCCATTCCCTACGTTGCCTACGATGATCTGGTGTTCTCGCAGGACATCTCAAAGTCCTATAGCAAGCTAGTCCTACCTCCAATAATCTGTTTCGAACAGTTTGGTCCGAAATGCGACTCCCCGTAGCATTCTGTAGGGCATTTTGGTGTTGCCGAGCAGTTGCAAACGGATGCCGCCTTGCGTTTATAAGTATCAAA
The DNA here is from genome assembly GCA_018397195.1 of Lethrus apterus. Classification (NCBI taxonomy): domain Eukaryota; kingdom Metazoa; phylum Arthropoda; class Insecta; order Coleoptera; family Geotrupidae; genus Lethrus; species Lethrus apterus. The sequence continues at coordinate 13,065 of JAFFZR010028259.1, read as the reverse complement.
CGATCTTGTCGAGGGGTTATTTTGCGATGAGACCACTTCCATGCCATCTAGCAGTAGCACCTGTCTCTCTGAAGCGAGAAAGCAGCCTAGAAATCACACTTTGAGATGTTTCCAATACATCTGCGATGTCCACCTGACGATCCCCTCGTTGATGCAGTGCTATGGCCAAATTTGCTTGTTCTGCTGATAAATGCTTCTTCTTCATTGCTAACGATTGGAATACACGCAAAAACACGTTCTGAATTAATTTAAATTAACGTCAATGAAAAATAAAATTACTTTAAAAATTGAACTAACAAGCAAAGTAAACAAAGTTGTTTATACGTCGCTACGCATGCAATTGTTTCTTGTTGTTCTTGTTGTTTTATTTGCCATTATTACTAGTTGATCTAAAGAACATAAAATACAACTCGAAACATTTTCACAATATCTACAAATGTGTGTAATAACAATATCCCCATTCATTTTTGAGTAGTTTATATTTTAAACATTTTTTACGTAAAACACATTTGTGTGCAAGATAATGTCTATATTTAACACTTTAATAAAACGTTTCGAATTTTTAAAATGTGTTTTATTTGAAGGTCTAACTTTATTACATCGAATAAACGATAATTAATGATAATTGATTGGCGATTTGAGCCCGGTTAATTATTATTAGTGAATACGACTATCATGACATTCGCGTAATTACTACGTAAAGAATCTTCCTTTAACTAAACTACGTGCGCTTTTATATAAACTCTTATCTCTAGTTCGCTTATCAGCATCCTCTTCTTGTCCGAGCGCTGTCTCGGGCGTTATTTCTTCCCTTCTTGGAGTGAGCCAAGGGTTGGGGTGGCTAGGCTCCAATACTTGGGTCGCTTGTTTTTGTATCTTCCTTTTTTTGGCTTGATGATATCCAATTCCCACAAGGACTAGTAGAATTATTAAGACCATCGATGTTGACGTACCAAAACTCCAACCATGCGTTAAGTGTTAAGTGGATTCTGGATAGTTCTTCCAATTGGAGGTCGAGTCTTGCCAAATTATCTTCAGTCTTGTTAAAGGCGTCTGTCTGAAGTTTTCTCAGATGGGCGTCTTCTATTTGCCACTGGGGTTGTTTGGCAGGCAGCAGGGAGAAATTGATAGGTGACAAATGCACCTGTTGATCTATGAAGTGTGTTCCGGTTGTACGCAGAGTTTCGTGACCTAAGTGTATAGAGCACTCAGAAGTTGATTGTATCAACGCGTTTCCTTGTAGTTTCCTGGTGAAGGTCACACTGGATCTCCGCCGTTTGGTTAACTTGAAAGAGAATCCATTCAGAATTCGTAAGACGCACCATTTCTATGTACAGGATGTTATGGGCAAGTGCCGCAGCAATTAATACGCACAAGTGGTGTGTTTTTTCGCGTCTAAGCTAAGGTCTCTTGTGGTTGCATTAATTTGCACTGTTCCACTAAGGCAATATACCTATTCTTATTTTCTGCCAAATAAGGTTGGGGAACGTTTAATATTAGGTTGCCTGGATTTTGATTGATCGGTAATGGAATTAATTGATTATATTGATAAATGTCGGGTTCAATTAGAGGAATTTTTAAGAGGAATATTGGTACATGTTCTCTAGCATATGCTTTAACTGTTATTGTTTTCTCTAAGGTATAAAGATTTTCGTGTTCTGGTGATAGAATAATGTTTTCATCCGTGATGGAGTCCTTGATGAATTTCAATTCTTTAAGTAAATCTTCTGCTGAGATTATTGCTGGATGGTAAACTTGTATTCTGGAAAATGTCTTAGCCGTTAAAAGTCTATTGATAATGGCTAGAGCAGTATTGATGGTAGTTATTAAAGACGCATGGGCTCTTAGTATCGTGCGGAACTTAGCCTGGTTTTCCTCGTTTTGGTTCACATGTTGAACGATGTTATGTAAACATCTGGCTGTTTCTTCCTGATTTTCGGCAAGTGTACGAATGTTGTTCTCGTAATTTCGTAGAGTTTCCCTAGCTAGGTGTATTTGTGCTTTTGAATTCTTTACCAGTTCTTCTTGGTTATCAGCTAATTACTGGATTAGTCGGTCATAACGGGCGGCATGATCTGCGTCAAGGTTTTCCGAGATTGCCTTAATAATAGAACCGACGAAGTTCACTGCTCCACGAGTTCTGATCGTTGGCGTTAGTTGTTTTTGTTCGTAGGTCAACTGGTCTAGTAAGCTACGAAGCTCCAAGGCGAGTGTCATAATTTCTGATCTGTCATTGCTATCGGGCATTTGTTCTATGATGTGATAGAGGCCTTCACAGTGTGTATGAAGTTTATTCGTTTAATCGACTAACGGTTGTAAGTCACAGGGTATTGCTGTCGTCCAATGCCTGATTTTGTTTTTCGCAATTCCAAGATGTAATGGGAATAGCGGGCCATTCAATGGTGTTATTCGGACATCCCCGTCGATACTCCGGCATTTGTAACAACACCGTGCTTTAATCTTCTGGTGTGGTACGTTTGGGTTCCCCTTCGCGTTTCCACATCCACTGTCTCGTTTTCGTTGATTGTAACTATCTTATATGGACCGAAGAATGGTTTGAGCATTTTGTTGCGCTAGGTGACATTTTCAACATAGACCCGTTCTCCTACCTTCCAGGTAGTAGTCTTGACTTTTTCGTTCTGACGTGCTTGTGTTCGTTCTTTGCGCTGTTGGTCCTTCCTTCTAATACTATCGTACAAGAGTGACATTCGGACCTTATGTTTCTCTATCAATTCCTGATATGTTGTCGTCCCGTAGAATAAATCCATTGGATTACGAGTTTTCATATATCCATATAATGCCTCAAATGAAGTTATTCCTAGAGCGCTATAGATGGAATTGTTGTATGCAATTACGGCCATCCTAATTTTCTGATCGTGGGGTATATCATTGTCGTCGTCGTCTAGACACCTGAGATGTTCCAACAATGTTGAGTGGAATCGTTCGACATTGGCCTCAATGTGATGTTATGGAGAGCTGCTAGTTCCTTTATCAGTTTGTTGTTAAATTCGGCACCTCTATCGGAACGTATTTCTTCCGGTATCCCATAGTGACTTAAATGTGTTAGGAAGGCTTCTATTATATCCGTTGGGTTTTTACTATTAACTTTAAGTGCATGACCTACTCGGGTGAAAGCATCCACCTGAGTAGGTTACGGAAGGAAAATAAATCAACGAATATTTTCTCGAACGGTCCATCTGGTGTTACGGTAATAGGTAACGGTGGTACTTCCGGGTGTCGATTGTATTTAGATCGATTGCAGGTATCGCATGATTTTACAACCTTCATCACAGTTTTTGCCATACCCGTCCACCAGAATTTTCTCCTCAGATGTGCTAGGGTTTCCTTGATGCCTCTGTGATTAGTTAAACCTTTATGATAGGATGTAATAAGTTCTATTTTATGATTCTGATCTTCGATTACTTTAGCTTTTCTTAGGCATCTAATTATACGTGGGCCTTTGTCCGTAATAAATTTAGTATACATATTGTATAATTTTTGGTACAAATTGTCATTCTTCACGAGGACATAAAAAGTTGCTTATGAACCCATGTAATCTTTAAATAATTTTAAAATGGCTTCTTCATAATTATGTTTAGGTATCCTAACAAGGAGAATTGTAATGTCAGGTCCTCTTGTTTTAATTTGGACTTCTAAATCTTGCGCCAATCTTTTGGTGATAATAAACTGCTTTTTCTTATTGTCAATGATGGTATCCTTGATCTCAATCGTTTTCCCTGGTTGTTGTGTTGCTGTTGTGTGGATAGTATTGGAGTCCGAGCCATCCTCGTCAGTTGCTCCGTCTATATTTAATGGGGGGTTTATCGGTCATTTTTATTTTCTTCTGACCTAATCCTATTCCTCGACTCGTCGAAGGTTTCGGTGAATTCAGCCGGATTTCGATTCCTAATTCTTCGCTTATTTCCATTAAGTCATCATCGTCTACGTTTGGGATAATACTATCAAGGTCTTCTTCAGTAATGATGTTTAGCTCTTTAAGTCGAATTCTAGATAGTGCATCCGCATTGGTGTTTTGCATTCCCTGTTTATAAATGGTGTTAAAATTATATTTCTCCAACTTGATCTTCCACCTCATTAATTTCGAATTTGGCTCTTTAAGTGACCACAGCCAAACGAGTGGTCGATGGATATAACGAATTTTCTGCCGTAAATATATGGAAGAAATTCTTTCACTGCATAAACCACAGCGAGCAATTTTTTTCTATTGTGGAATATCTCTGTTCTGTATCGGAAAGAGTCCTGGACGCATAACAGATCGGTTTATCACGTCCTATAGCTCCTTGGGATAGAACTGCTAAGCAACGTCGGAGGTATCCGTAGTCACAACAAACTCTTTCGTAAAATCTGGATACTGGAGGATCGGGTCGTGAGTCAACAGTTCCTTACATTGCTGAAATGCTTGTATATATTCGGGCTTCAAACAAACTGTAAATGATTTAGCGAGATTTTGAATAAATCGACGATAATAGCCCAGTAGTCCAAGGAAACTCTTAATTTCGGGAATCTAGTATTGGATCTTCTCAGGATTTGGCTTTACACCTTTATCTGTCACGACATGTCCGAGGTATTTGAGTTCTCTAGCTTGATCTTAAAATTGGCCGTCTCTAAACGTTTGAACACGCCAATCAGTTTTTGGATATGCTCTTGGCGTGACGATGAGTAAACGATGATGTCATCCAGGTAGACGAGGCAGGTGCCCTCTAGTAAACCTCTCAACACGTCATCCATTATCCTTTGAAAAGTCGCCGCAGCGTTTTTCAGCCCGAAGGGAATTCGCTTAAATTCGAAGTGTCCCTGCTCGGTGCTAAATGCTGTCTTTGGCATATCCTCTTCGGCCATTTCAACCTGATGATACCGGGTGGCTAGGTCGAGAGAGGTGAAATAGTTTGCCTTCCCAAGTTTGTCCAAAATATCTGCGATATTGGGGATCGGATATTTATCTTCCGTCAGTTGTTCGTTAAGCTTCCTAAAATCGACTACCATCCGATTTTTGGTTTTACCATCTCTAGTCGTGGTGAAAATGTGCACAGGCGCATTCCATGGTGACACGCTTTCCCTAAAGATACTTTTGCCCGTCCTCGTGAAATAGGTGCTTATATTTTATTAATAAGGCTCTCATCGCTGTGCACTCTTCTAAATTAAGATGTTCTCTCTTGAAATTTTGTTCCACATTTTTCTCCTGCAATTCTGATAATCTGTATTGACTAATCGCATTATATCCCACGTTGATCTGCCTTTCAGCTTCCTGCACATGTGCTAGTTCTATCTAGGAGATTGTCCGCAGTTCGTCGCACACACACGTACTGCAAAACCATTGCACATGTTTGTAACGTCGTAGCTAATTGTCGTACATGAGCGTTGGTTGACGATATAAGTTGGGTTGTTGACCTTGTATGGCATCTCAGCTGTGTTTGTGATGATTTAGTTATGTTTAGTATCTAATGATGCTCATAGCTTATTCAAAAGATCGAATGCAAATAATCCGTCGAACGACGAAGAAAAATCGAAACATACGAACAAATGATGTTCCGTTGAATTGAAAATTTTCGGTAGCGGTATCAATGTAGATTTTATAATTTTTTCAATACCATGTGGAGTTTTAATGTTAAATTCACGATTTTGACATGGATAGTTGTTACATTGAGCTTCGTTAAAGAGGTTAGAGTTAATTAGTGAACACTTCGCACCGGTGCCGACGAGAAATTTTAATCCTTCTAATTCGATGTAGGAAAGAGCCGGCGCTGGTGAGTATGCCTTATTTGAAATCATTAAAAAGGGGGATCGTTCGGAGATTCCAAATGAAAATCTTGTTGTTCCTCTTCTGGTTCAATGACCACTTCCTGTTTTGCATATCCATTGCCTTGGTTTTCGTCAAGATATTCATATTGCTCATAATTCTCCGGTTCAATTACCTCGGTAGGGGTCTCAATATTGTTTGATATCCATTGCCTTTTTGTAGGTGGTTTTACCACAGATAATCCGGGACGTTTTACTGCACTGACGTCAACTTCCATGGGGGGTTGGCCGGTATTCCTTGTGATGTTGTTGGATTGGACCTCTAGCGAAGGTCTGGTTTGGACGTTGAGGGTATGGCCCTGTATATTGCATTACTCTTGGTGCCGTTTGTGGTGGAATGAATCTATTCTGTGGCGGTGCTATCGCAGGTAATGGTGAGCGGTACTGAACACCCATCGGTTGTGGTCTTGGCCTAATCTGATTCATCGTTGACTGCTTAAAATTAGACAGGAAACGTTGTCTTTGTAGGTTGTAATTAATTCCAGTTCGAATGCTTCGGCTGTCTTGATATCAGATATCAGGACGACGTAGTTTAACTTCCATTGCGATTTCTGGGTTAATCATGTCAAGACCGAATAAATAAGTACGTAAAGCAATTTGATTGTATTGATCCTGTTTAATCTGTCTTAAAATAACATTGGCTTCCTCGAGATTAATTTTCGACAATAAGATATACAGCGTAGCTTTAATTTTATTGGCGTAACTATCAGTGGTGTATTCCCCGTGGAGATCGCTAACGATCACTGAAACGTAACTCCTTTTGTGACACATCTAGTGGCAGTGTGGGGTAAGAACCATGATATGGTATCTTTACTGATTCCGCTTTTAACTGAAAAGTTGTGCAAGAAGAACGTTGGAGGAATTCCCGGAGAGTCACCAGTATAAACGACGATTGTTCGATAGCTATACGACGAAACTGTCGGCTATCAGGAGCGTTCGCTAAGGCGATGCGTCAAGTTTATGTGTGTCTACGAGTTGTAAAAGTGTAAAGCATTTGTGAAAAGTGCGACATATTACGATTAAAGAAACGGAAAGCGAATGCGGTATTTTCTGTAAGTAAATAATAGTACGATTCGAAAAGGAAATCCATTTTGAAAAATTAAATGTAAAATACGATTGAGTAAATCGGTTTTGTTAGAGTTCAAAGTAACACGTGTGAAACGTTGTAGGTTTGATAAATCATTAATAAAATTACGATTACGCTAACGCGGGGCAACGTTATTGAGACTTTACGAATAAATAAAGACAGATATTTATGTAGTGTAAACAAGGCTCTCGCGAGTGATTCAGCGAAACCTTCATAGGGATTATTGAGCAGGATAATCAGGAAAAAGGAACCAGGTTATCTGTGTAGTCTTTACATAAAATTTTTAAGTACACAAACAGTTTTTATCGCGTTCACTAATAGGTAACGTCAGGATTGGCGGAAGGAGTATGAAATTCGAAAGGTATTTTATTGTTGAAAAATGTAAAGTAACAAGAATGGTTTAAATTAGCTTTGTTACGCGAAAGTATAAAAGCGGACTGTTTTAATTTGGATTTAATAAACTGAAAAATTGTTGAATTTGATATTTTGGATGTGAATTAATATACTTAAAAGAAGGAAGTTCTCATTCTGACCATTGAAGTAAATTGTAAATTTAAAAAGGAAAATAACTAGGTAAATTTATTGAATTAAAGGTTTTGACTAATAAAATATTAAATAATGTTTTAATAGAAATCCGGAACGATAAATGTTAAAAGGAAAATATTTAGTAATTAAAGATTTATTGAATTTAAAGTTTTGTCTAATAAATTGTTAAATAATTTTTCTAATAGGAATTCTGAATGATCAATGTTAAATGGGGTAAAGGAACTCTTATCAGAATAAACGATCTTTAAGAGAAATATATTTTTTTATGTTAAATTAAATATAGATTACTCTTTGTAAATTAGTATTTGTCAACCATGATTATTTTTAATTTGTTATATTTTCTTGAACCTGAAGGTGTACATAATTTGAAATCCCTTAAATTATTTTTATTAAATTAGTTTAGATAAAACTGTTTATGTTTTATTTTGGAACTTCACACCTTCTTTGGGTAATTGGGAATTGACATTAGAGAGGATTAATTTTTGTATTGAGTTTTGGTCAGATGTATTGGCTTTCGAGTTAATGGTGGCAGTTAAATCTTTAAATATTTTAACTTGGAAATACCGATATGGACGGCTTGGGGTTGTTTTGAAAAAAAATCATAAGAACGGGGTGGTGAGCTCGATTAGTGACTTTTGGTCTCGCGTGGCCTCTGCCAACGCTACCGTTAGAACCCCACACTACCCTTCAAAGTGAGGTGCCGGACCACGCAAAAGGGGCTCGAGTCGCGTCGCGCTCGTCAAACATTAAATAAAGGTAAAATCTAGGTAAAACCTTTTAAGTGTAATTGACACCACCACCCGCCGCGTTTCTTACACTTCCTTAGCTCTACCACGTAATTTGCCCATAAAAATTAATAACAGACGTTTTGCCATTTTCCGTTTTCTTCAGGGATGCTAGCAATTTTAGCTTTTATCCTCGGCTGCATGGTTGTTGATTGTGTAGGTTCCGTACAATAAAGAACTGAAGTTCACCAATTTGTTGTACCCGTATATTATCCCGATTTTAGGTTCAACACAAATACACAAGTGTCCGTCAGAATCCCACCGGCTGCGCCATTTAACACTTTAATAAAACGTTTCGTTTTTAAAAAATGTTTTATTTGAAGATCTAACTTTATTACCTAGAATAATCGATAATTAATAATAATTGATTTAAGCCCGGTTAATTATTATTATTAGTGAATACGACAAAGTATCACGACATTCGAGTAAATACTACGTAAAGAATCTTCCTTTAACTAACCTACGTGCGCTTTTATATAAACTCTTATCTCTAGTTCGCTTATCAGCATCCTCTTCTTGTCCGAGCGGCTGTCTCGGGTGTTAACTCTATATTTATCAGCACCGGCTTCCGGCTTACATTTTCTGCTAACGAATATAAAGAATAGTTTTATCAACCTGGAAGTTTAAGCTGCTGTATGAATTAATATTTCTCTGAATGAAGTCTTTATTTAAACAATTCTTATTTTCTGACACTTTTTTGTTTTAGTACTTTTTGTGTGCGTAATAATTTTTGCTTTTAACAGCCGATGGTCGCTTCCTATCTACGACATCCTGTTTTTTCTTTTCCATGTTGTGTATCAATAACTGATTTTTCCTTCCTACTTTCCCTAACTCCAGTAAACTTATGGAATGTCTTTGTGCTAGAAGAATATATTTGTAATTATAAATTCATTTTAGAAATCTATTAGTCTTTGATTATTATTACTATTTTTTTTTTGTTCATCGTTAACTCCTATTTCATTATGACTCATTTCGTTTGCCAACTTTGGCGATTAAATCCTAAAATGGAAATTCTATTCATATTCCGTTTCTTTCGCTAATTATGTATGTTCACGGTCTGATCGTTTCTTAATATATATTTATTTGTATTTCTTTTCCGTCACAACATTGTGCTATATACATTTTCGAAACTTTCGACAAAGACTTGGTGTCGAAAGAGTCGGTAACGGTATCGCTACTATTCACTGATAAAAAGTCCTACTTCCTTCCCAATGATTGTGCTTAATTACAGTTTTATTACCTACGTTAGTAGGTATATTTGTCTTTAAATTTCAATTATTAATTCTAATTATTAATGAGCAACAAATGCTTAATATCATCATTACGAGCCAACAAAGGAATAAATACAACTGATGGTGTATCTGGAAATTATCCGAAATGTGTATGCACTTAAGGACAAGTTTGCCCAAAAACAATGGTTCCGAATATTCTAACTATAATAATATTTCTGCCATGACAACAAAGTACTCAATTGCGGTAGTAGATCAGCAGTTTTCTGTAACTCTTAGAAAACTAGTGTTGTTATTCTTGCAATCACCATTACAAATTTTATTTCTCGGACAATCAAAAACCTGTTCGTATAGTGAAAACAACATTTTTATACACCTTGTTGTACAACTTCTCTAAAACTGAATTATTGTTGTTTGGAAATATTGTCGAATTTATTTAGATATTTTAACCACATCTTTAATTACTTTTGGAAAGTTAGAAGGGATATTAGCCCACAGTCATTTCAGAAACCTCAAAATGTGTTTGTTTATACAGTTTTTATTTACGAAGGACACAATATATATTTTAGACGATGAAAATTGCTTTCAATGTCTTGAACCTTAAAGGTACGGACACACTGTTAACACGTGACGTGTTAACACGTGTTATAGAAATATCTATTCTATTATTTCAAATAAGAGCATGCACATTATTCTGATGTGTCGTCAGATGCCTTCAACACGCTCTAACACGTGTTAACACGACATAACACGTGTTAACTCGATCTGGAAGGGCCAGATCGGCGTCAGCGTGTTACTGCATCAGCTAGTATGTTTGCGAGTTCGGCACGTCATATATCATTATTGAACATAATTGAAGAGGTGCGTAACTACGATTTCCTCTATAACCGTAATAATAAAGATTATAGAGAAGTAAAAAAACGACAAAAAGCATGGAGAGAGACATTAAAAAGAAAAAGTAAACATTATAACAGCAAACAATACAGCGATGGCAACTAACATTTCCTCGTTTTCGTCCAACGTATCCATCTGTTGGAGGTCCTCCATATTGCGCTGTTGATAACATTGTATAATACTGCTCGCACAATCCAAATTGAATTAACTGAGGATTTTTATCGAATGCGTCGGTATAACATGTCAGAGTAATGTGAACGGTGGATAGCTTGACACGTCTTCTGACGTGACGTGTTAACACGTAAAAATTATTAATTATTAATTATTAAGTGTTGTACGCACTATTTTGAATTATTAATTAAAAATGCAAATTTAGTTTATTCAATGAAATTTTAGAATATTTGTCAAAGTTCAAATTCTGTCGTTATTTAATTTCAAAGAAAATTCAAATTAAATAACGACAACAGAATTTGAATTTTCTTTGAATATCAATTCTAGGAAATTCATGCTAAACTAACCTGGTTTATTTTTATTCCTATCGGCAAAGCACTGCTAATCCTAACCTTGACTGGTACTGGCACTAGATGTCACTTTTATATAAATTGTCACTTCACAAAATTTTTGATTTTACTTCTAGGAAACCAACACTACACCACCTTTTCCTTTTTTTAGGTCTTGCTAGTCGAAGAGCAACAGCAGCTCTTATAGTTAGATTTTAGTTTCCATTTCTATCGCCAGATGTTGTTAAATTAACAAAGTTGTCATATCGTTTTGTATTAAAAATTCTACATTTATATTTGTTTTCGACTAATTAAATTTAATTAATTTTATTGAATTTAAATAAATATGATTTCGATAAATCGTTACTGACTTGTAATTACCTTTTTAACTATCCTTTAGTCTCTTTAGTGTCGCCATCTGTCGGATGTTACAAAAGCTGCCGCTACTTTATGCTTTTGACATTTAATGTGTTTGTTTTGATTAGAATTGATGAAAATGACTTATTTAACGTGAGAATTGAAGTAATTGAAATTATTACTGGATAACGCTTTCTTCTTTTTAGTCCTTTTCTTTGCTTAACCTTTGTCATATCGCTCAGACATCAGGAGCGAAATTTTGGATATTTTACTTAAGTGTAACTAATTAAATTTATGGTTAATTAATTTGTTTTCTGTTTTAGATTCACGTGATCGTTTGCTACGATGATTAAAACTTTTCCAGTCCGTTTATTCGGACGCGCACCTGCCTTGATCGGAGGTTGTCGATCAGTGATTCCGTTCCATATCGTTGTGATGGGTTGTGGTTCGTTTTCTAACCATTCCTTGTTGGATTCCTTTCCATGGCTGGGATGTGATTTACTGGTAACAAGATTGTTCCATTTTAAAGAGTTTTCATAGTGGTCGAAGAGTTCTTGTCGTTTCCGTTCGCACCATTCCTCAGTGCCTCAGTGAATGTAGATAAATAATATCTATCGACTCATGGACCTGTATGATAAATAAATGTGATAATTATGATTTTGTTTTAATTTGTGTTTTTCCCCGTTTTCTATGTAAAAACTGTATTTATTATATAATTTTTAAATATTTTCATTTATTTTTATTATGTTTATCATAGAAAATATCACTGCACTATGTATACTCTATTAGTAAAATAAACAAATGGCAATAACCAATTTGTAATGATGATGATAGTAATAATAATTTTGTGAAAAAAATGTAAGCAAATGCAATTCTCGTCGTTGAAGCATAGTTAGCCAGCTTGCACATTTCAAGGTATACCATACACGATTATATATTCTAATACTGTATTCTATAAACGAGGGTACGAGTTTTGTACATGCTGTAATCTCAGGGAAAATACAGGGCGAGTCATAACGTACGGAGGAGGCTAAAAGGGTAGTAAGAGAAGACCAAAATAAATATGTTTTCTTAGTAAACTTTTGACCAAAACACAGTAACCAGAAAGTTATAGCAAGTTAAAATTCTTATAAATTAACTCCCACTTTTTGAATACCACTGATGTTAATGAGGAATCAGTGTTTTTCGTTTCCATAGACACGTACTTCTTATTCAACAAATAATAACGGAAAAAATCAATAAGTAATGCATTTTTTAATTATTGCGTTATTTCTTATTACTTAAACATCAAAACAAATTACATTTACAAAATGTGTTCGAAATGTTGACCATTCATTTCAACGCATAATTGTGCACGACGAATCCAACTTTTCGATAGTCGCGGGTCGAGGTGGTCTTCCAGCACCATGGCCTTTCTTAGGTTGTAAATTTACAGTCTCTCTTCCACGTTGGACCACCCGAAGAAAAGTATTTTCAGAAGGCGTTTGTCGATGGGGAAATACATAAGCTTTGCACGTACAGCGTTTTGTTCAGCAGCTCCATAAACAATAATCATATCTACGTATTCCTCGTTACTGTAATTTGCCATCAATTAATAATTAACAATAACTTGAACAATTTATTTAATATAATGACACTTAAATGAATTGACATATAAATAAATGCACTGCTTTTTCCAAGTCACTACAAACGAAGTAATCCATCGGATTCAAGTGTGGACTGTGAGGTGCCCATAAATTGGGTTCTATAAAATCAGGACAGATCATCTGAAGATAAGTTATTTTTTGTGCCGCTGGGTGTGATGGTGCACCGTGTTGCATAAAACAATAATCTGCCAAATGGTAGTTAAT
>JAFFZR010028258.1:0-14979 GCA_018397195.1 Lethrus apterus | reverse complement strand
TCCATTTAAAATAACAAAGTTGGTATGCACTTCCGGTACAACCGGAAGTGATACGAGAGCGCCAATAATTTAGAATAAGAGATCAGTTGGTCTAGTTTATAATTCCAAGTTATTAGAGTTGATATATTTCTGGAACACGGAAAAGTTCTAACGAACCACTTTCGTGAATGACCCTGTATACCTTATTTGTATAGGTATTTATTTGTATTTGAACCTCATTATTTCAGATGGAAAAATAATTTCTGCATACAACGTTGGCATCTTGATTGCATATTTTCAATTGAGATGTTCGCCCTCATTCGAAACATAAATTTAAAAACTAAATGAATTTCATTGCCTTTGTGTACCACCAGTACATTGTGTAATCAACTCCGCAATTTGTAATGTGATCTGTCTATTAATGCCTTTGTGGAGAAGGAGAATTAATTAATTTCCACACATAATGGAGCTTTGACCATCGACGACAGAAAAATCACGAAATTCCAACGTCGCCTAACAATGTAACAATGTCATTGTTACATTGTTACAAGCGTGTATGTGTGTCCTCTCATTTAGTCCAACCAACAAAAATGCTTATTGCTTGCTTATCGCCTTAATTATCACACAAAACAAACAGATGCACGTAATTAAACTGCCGACAACAATGTTCTGTGTATGACTTTTGATTCGGTCTTGGAAACTAATTTTAAGTTCTTAATTGCAACTATTTTGTTTTTCTTTTTAATGTTTATTAATCATTATTCATGATATTTCAAAAAACTGGATCAAGTAAATACAAAACTCAAAATAAAACGCGTTGGACGTTATCTAAATGTTTAAGCAGTGTAATTTTAATTGCGTACTGAAATATATGTCACAGTCTTTTAAAATTACGTGTTCGCATGTGTAACGTTACTGTTAGTTTATCGCATTTATTTATAAAGTCTATAGATTTACAATCGTTTTAAAAACTCTTAAAAGTACTATTATTTGAAACTGATGCACAGCTCCACCTCTCGGTGAATGCCGTAACATCAAGCGTCTGCTATCTTGGACAAGGTTGTTACGGCGTTCACCGAGAGGTGGAGCTGTGCATCACTTTCAGATTTGAACTGCCGTTCTGACGATGACCTAGCGGGCTCGATATGCATTGATCGCTCACAGTAGCCGTACTGACTAGGTTTATTCGCCCAGAAACTAACGTTAGCCTACGGAGGTGGGCAACAATGCATGTCAAGCTTGTTGTGTCAAACTAGTATTATTTTTTCAGCAATCAGAATACATAATATTCTATGAGCTAATTTAATGGCTTTCGAGCTACGGCTCTTTACTGGCGTGGCGAGATTCCTTCGACTGATGGAATCTCCTATCCTTCCTTCATGTCAGCTGGCCGCCCGCCTGTTTAGAAGTCTTCTGTCATTGATTGGTGCAAGTAGAGGTTATATCATGATTGAATGAGCCTCTATTCTATCGTGGTGTTTTATACTTCTCGCTTTGATTACATCTTGGATAAATGGCACTCGAAGATCTTCATGCAGCGTCTGATTATATACAAATCATAAGCATAAGTAAGGTGACCAGACGTCCAGCTTTTGGCGGGACAGTCCCGATTTTTTGAAAGATTACGTTTTTGTCAATTATGTCATAAATTTATGTTTAAGATAGGAAATAAAGAATGCTTCTGATAAGAAAAAGGTTAAATGTTGGCCATCAGCAAAAATCACAACAGAGAACAAAAAATGGATAGAAATATTTCATCATTTTAAAACAAACTGTGTTCCATACAATAATATACAGGATGAGGCAGTCAAACTGCACTATTTTTAGGCATTATGAAACGTACTAAAAATTTGTGTGTGTGTTATTTATTGTAACAAACGTTAAGAGCACAAATGGAAATTGCTATTAAAACAAAAAAAAGCTTCACTTTTTGAATATCACTCCCGAAAGATGGCGACCATTATCTTGTACACATTGCCTGAGTCGTATACGGAAATTCTCATTGACACGTCGTAGTACCGCCGGTGTGATTGCTCGGATTTCTTCTGCAATCCGCATTTTAAGGCCAGTATAATTGCTGAGCGAGTCTCAAAAACCTTCGCCTTGAGAAAAAAATCACACGAGCTCAGGTCTGGCGCAACATCCCCATTCTTACAGATGAGACGGTTCGGGAAAAGGTCTTTCAGAATGTTGTTAACCCAAACAGAAATGACTTTCCTACTTGGAATAGGAGCACGAGGCGGAAGATGAAAATGTAGGCGGAATGCACGTTGTGCTCATACGTAACTTCGACCATTTACTAAATACGCTGTAACAGCGAAACCTCTTTGTTCACCGGTCCACCGCTGCATGGTTACTAAACTTCCGACTGTGTAGCACGTGAAGCCCATTGGCAACACACCCTCAAACACACACCATACAAGCTTCTTAGAAACGAGCAGTTTGACTGCCCCACGCTGTATTAAAAACGGTGGAATACGTGCTGTCCTTACCAGGAACTAATGCTGCGACTGAACGCGTTTTTTCTACCGTGAATAAAGTGTGGTTATTTATTGAGACTTTGCGAGCCATATTATGTGTGAAATATAATTTAACAAATTCTTGCGAAAATTGTTATGACATTTTAAACAACGACAGCAATTTACTAACAAAATTCACTCAAATGAGAAATATGCCAAAGAATAAAGAGTTTTTAAAAATTTATTATATGTACTTGTAATTTTTACATATGTTGAAATTTTAAAAAATATATTAACATTTTTGCGTTCTTTAATAATAAAATTTTTGTTGCTCTAGAACAATTTTGTACCCCCCCCCCTGTCAATTTTGTCCCGCTTCACTAATGTTAAAATCTGGTCACCTTATGCATAAGGGAACAAAGAGCATGCATGATATTTTGGACTTGCTTCTTTGTATTATGGCTATACTTGATTTACATGCACATCCCCATATTTCTCTTCCATGCAGGCAGATAGGTTTTAAGATTGTCTTATAAAGCAGGAGTTTTCATATTTTAGATTTCCGCCCTATCATCCAATAGATCTCTGACTTTCAGATCAACCTGTTTTTGTACATTCAGCAAGAGGTAGTTTACTTTTATAGGTGGGCACTGTCCTCTTTTTACTGTAAAATCAACATGCCTATACTTGTCTTCATTGATTTTAATTCTCCATCTTGCTAGCCATATTTGTAGTTGATCTAGATGATTTTGGAGAATATTGGAAGTCACTGCTGGGATTTCTTGTGAGGCAAGAATTACCATGTCATCAGCGAATGTTCTAATAGTTGTATTTGCTGTATCGGCAAGCCTTCTGTGAAGAGGATGTAGAGTAATGGTCCCATGACACCCCGAGGAACATCTTAAAACTATATTAAAACCAGTATGGACTTATGGCGTGCAACTGTGAGGGACATAGAGCAACTTCAACATAGAAATATTGCAACGCTTCCAGTCCAAAGATCTTAAAACTATCACAGATTCTCCGTGGTATGTCCTAAATGCAGTAATCCACAGTGATCTGCATATAAAAACAGTCAACGAAGAGATCACAAAATTCAGTGTAAAATATCAGACAGACCTTTTGGACAACAGTGATGAAGTTCGCAGACTGAAGAGGTTTATACTCTCGGACTTAACGATGAGATTCACCCAGTCTTAAATTTTAAGTGGTTTAGTAAGGTTAGGCCAATGTTCCCAGGGAACTGTAGTAGCATAAGTCAACAAATAGGTCAGATCAACTGACAGTTAAATATAATGAGCTTGAGCCAAAGAGCACAAAGCTCGCTCGTTTTTATCATAGTCATTGATTTTACTGAATGTCAAAAATGGATAGATTGTAATACTAAAATACGAAATAAAAAAATTTGCTGTATCGGCAAGTCTTCTGTGTAGAGGATGTAGAGTAATGGTCCCATGACACTACCCCGAGGAACTCCTGATTTAATGGGGAATTTTCCGGCACTTCTTCTCCTACTCTGATCCTAATTTGATGGGTGGAGAGATATGATATGTATGATATGATATGTCAAACGCCTGGCTCACATCTAAGAAAACTGAAGTGAAGTATAGTTTTTTTTTAAACGCTTAACTAATGTCATAAGTTATTCTATGGATTTGTTGTATTGGGGAGTGGCCTTGCTAGAACCCAAACTGACGAGAGGAAGTCGACGAGAGGTAAGTCAGAATCTATTCTATAGAGTCTTTCAAAGATTTTTGATATTATTGTTAACAGGCTGACCGGGCGATACGAAGACACTTCATTCGGATTTTTTCCAGGTTTTTTGTATGGTAATTTCAGTAGATTTTTGATATTATTGTTAACAGGCTGATCGGGCGATACGATGACACTTCATTCGGATTTTTTCCAGGTTTTTTGTATGGTAATTTCAGCAGATTTTTGATATTATTGTTAACAGGCCGATCGGGCGATACGATGACACTTCATTAGGATTTTTTCCAGGTTTTTTGTATGGTAATTTCAGCAGATTTTTGATATTATTGTTAACAGGCTGACCGGGCGATACGATTACACTTCATTCGGATTTTTTCCAGGTTTTTTGTATGGTAATTTCAGCAGTTTTTAGCATTTTAGGCCAAAAATTTATTCTTAGAATTGAAGATGTACATCAATAGCAGAATTACTTTTTGTGATGTTTTTCGTAACATTTTAGGTGGTATTTCGTCTATACGTGGGGCTTTTTTTTTTGATTTTAAAAATTGTATTCCTTTCTGAACGTCTCTTGATGTGAATGGCTGGATTTCTTGAATATTTTGTGGAATGGAAGAGATGTTTCAATGACGTCATCTGGTTCTTGATTATCATTATTTAAAGTATTTTTTAAAAATCATTATTTAAAATATTTTTTAAAATTCATTATTTTTGTTTTTAACAAAAATCATTTTTAAAACCAATCTTTTTTTTGTAAATGATCATTAATTTCTAAATTGTTAAAGTCGAGGTTACTGATTTTCCTCATTTTTATTGTTCGCTTTCCAACGACTTTTTCTTATTTTCTATTGAAAAGTACATTTTAATGCGGAAAATCTTTTATTCTAAGTAAGCAAAACTAGTAAATAAATCAACCGAAAACAACAATAAAAGTAAACTGTGGTTAGAATCACGATACAGAAGCAATATCTGCCTTTGCCGCATTTATTAATTTATTGTAAAGCAAATAGGAGAATGCATCAAAAGCGCCGGATACAGCATAAATGACGGGAAATAAATATAACTGTGTTATATCGGAAAATATTTGATGAAAAATTTAATATTGCGATATGTTTTTATTTTACTTCACTACACGTTCTTGTCGCAATAAAGCGTTGAAATCTACATTTTTTATGATTTATTGCAATAATATTCGCAATATAGATCGCTTTGCAAATACCAGGTACGCTATAACGGTATTTACTGTTCGTTACTTTATATTTATGTTCTGCATTTCATTTTCAATATTAATGGCAAAATGCTCGAAATTATACTTATATTTTACACGTGAGCGGTCAACCAATCAAACATAAAAAATGTAACACAATTCTCAAACAAAAACTACCACATTTACGCCATGAATGGATTATTAAATTTAATGATATCGATGTATCTTATAATGTAGAATTAATATTAAGTTTAGGACACACATTTTCTATTCCACCAAAAAATGTATCAATTAAAGATATTATAAGTAGTGTTGAACATACTATTTCTAGTGTGAAACTGATGCACAGCTCCACCTCTCGGTGAACGCCGTAACATCAGGCGTCTGCTACCTTGAACAAGGAATCTGTAGGAGAATAAAAAACCTTCCATTACTACCCGCCAGTGAGCAAACTCACCTCCGTAGATAATCAGTATAAAACTATAATCGTGTATAAAACACAGTAATTGAAAAACGCAATACATATAAAAAAAATCATCTAATCTAACTTCAAAACTTGAACAAAAAAAATTAATTCATAGTTAGTTAGTTATCCATATCCCAGGGTACCGTTAAGTGTCTGGATGCTTCTGTTAATCAGAACAGAATCTTTTCAATCTTTTCTATTTTGTGCTTGCTTCTTTGCTGTATTCCATATGTTCCTTTCCTTCAATATATTTCCTATCTTCCCATGTCTTTTTGGGTCTTCCTCTATTTTTTTTTCTTACCTCATCCTGCTTCCCATATTTCCTTAGTGATGCATTTTGTTCCATGCGCATCAGGTGTCCGAACCAGCTTAAATTGTCTCCTTACAATTTTTTTGTTGTTGATCGGTTTAATCTTCAGTCTTTCTGTTATTTCACTTTGAATGTCCTCATTTCAGTCGCTGTTATCTTTAACTTTAGTCTGTTGCTCTGGGCCCAGGATTCACTAGACCCATATTGGCACAAAAACGGTCCAATGTAATATTTTAATTTTCGTCATTTTACTGACTTCTATTTCCAGGCATCCAGCACTACTAAACATGAATTCGAGGTATTTCATATTTCGAGTCAAGCCAATGTCCTTCTCTTATATGCTTATTTGAATTATTCCTCTTTCGACATTATCATGATCTCCGTCTTTTCCATGTTGATTTTCATCTCATACTCATGCAAAATCTGTGTCCATATTTCGACACTTTCAGATCATTTGCATTTTTATACACTAGCAGAAGGTCTTCTGCATACAGAAATTCTTTTCTTTTTATTTGTTTAAATTTCTTACTCCAACCGTGTATCCTTCCACTAGATTGTTTTCCCTTTTTGCAATATCATCCATGACCATGATAAACAGTAAGGGATTCCGTATCCCTCCCTATCGTTCTCCTTTCCCTGTGTCAGATTCTTTAGTACCTTATTTAATACTCTGACTTCATTTCTGGTTCTTGAGTATACGCTTTTGGCTGCAGCTACCAATTCGGTAGATATTTCTCTGTCTTTGAGACTTTTGCAAATACATTTTCTTGTGAGAGAATCGACAGCTTTTTCCATGTTTACTGTTGCTAGATACGATTTTCCATTTACATTTATGATTCTTTCGCAGATTTGTCACAAACAAAAAATCCAATCTTGGGCGCTTCTCCCAGCTCTGAAACCTGCCTGGCTTTCTTGGAGAGTGACTTCAACACAATGTATTAGTCTTCTTTCTAATATTCTTTCATAAACTTTTCCTGGTACTGGCAGTAAATAATCATGTCAAAAACTCTTCGGAATTAATAATTTAAAAAAAAATCAAATTGATTTTTTTTTTTTTTGGACAAGTTGACACCAGGGTACATAGAGACACGAGACAAGACAAGACGTTTCTGTAGAAACGAGCAAGAGAGTGGTGAAGTATTAGTTGGAGGTGAGAGAGCGAGTTGGATCAGAAATTCGCTGGGGGAATAGATAAAAAGGGGTTGAGCAAAGAGAAGCTGACAATGGGAGATGGAAAGAATTAGAATGTACGAAAGGGCAAGTTGGTCGTTGCTAGAAATGGAAAGAAATGTGAGTGAAGACAGTGGTACGTTGAGTAAATTGGTGAAGAGATGGAAGGAAGTGAACAAACAAGAAAGATACAAAAAAATACAGAGTACAATAGTAGGTAGAAAAAACTGTACGTGCCCGGGAGAAGACCAGATTTTTCCCTTGCTTCCCGCTCATTGCGAGATTCAGGTGTGGAAACGAGGAGAGAATGAATAAGTATTGGATGAGGAAAGAATATGAAAATTTCCGCCCCTGAAGGACGGCGCCCCTGGGTTGTAGCCCATTTAGCCTTGTGGTTAGGGCGGCCCTGGGGATGGACAAGGAAGAATAAGAAATGGTGGCGATCAGGATGATGTATGAGCAAGACGGTGAAGGGTCTGACAAAATTGAAGAAAATGAAGGAAAGGCTGGAACAGAGGGGCAGATAATATGCACTATTAAATAATTATGCCAAATTATGGTCTATTTTTAGTAATTTTTTTCATACCTTTCAAGTTTTACCTTCAAAACACTATAAACTTTTTAAATATACAAATTATATAATATTATATGATCTAAATTACACATTTTAACTTCAGTCGTATTTAATCCAATTCAAAACTTTGTTGATATCATATTAGCATTAACTATTGCAAACGCATTTTATAGTACCGTGTTTTATTTGCTTTCGAGACGGAACGTACGCGAAACACACCACAGATTAACTTGGAACATTTTAATCTAATTACCCGAACGAGTCGTGTAAACGACGTTCTAGATAAAACTAAAAGTTAGAAGTTGTTGGCCGCAAGTTCATTTAAATATGAGATGTTTCATTTCCTATTACATTAAGTTACGTTACGAACTCGGCACGCATTTTTTAAATTAACGAGTCGAAATTAACGAGTCTTTGATGGTGCGACGACGCGTACAGTTGTTTTTATGAATTACTTATTGAAATGTGTTGAGATTTTTAGGGTTCTCACCGGCTGAATGTCGGGAAATATTGATTTTAGGAAATATGAGAAATTAAAATGATACTGGTGGTATTTGAACTAAATGGAAGATTTTTTCTAATATTTGTGTGACAATTTTTTTTGTGTGAAAATATGTAAAATTATAATGTTTCTGGTGGTATTCGAAGTAAATGGAAGATTTTTTCAAATTTTTGTGAGAAATTTTTTTGCCTGAAAATATGAAAAATTAAAATGATTCCGGTGGTAGGATTTGCAGATTTTGTCAAATTTTTGTGAGAATTTTTTGTGTGAAAATATGAAAAATTATAATGTTTCTGCTGGTATTTGAAGTAAATTGAAGATTTTTTCAAATTTTTGTGAGAAATTTTTTGTCTGAAAATACGAAAAATTAAAATGATTCCGGTGGCGTTTGAAGTAAATGGAAGATTTTTTGAAATTTTTGTATGAAAATATGAAAAATTAAAATGTTTCTGGCGGTATTTGAAGTTAATGGAAGATTTATTCAAATTTTTGTGAGAATTTTTTGGTGTAAAAATATGAAAAAATATAATGTTTCTGTTGGTATTTGAAATAAATGGAAGATTTTTTCAAATTTTTGGTGCAAATTTTTTTGTCAGAAAATATGAGAAATTAAAATGATTCCGGTGGTATTTGAAGTAAATGGAAGATTTTTTCAAATTTTTGTGAGAAATTTTTTTGTCTGAAAATATGAAAAATTAAAATGTTTCTGGTGGTATTTGAAGTAAATAGAAGACTTTTTCAAATTTTTGTGAGAATTTTTTTGTGTGAAAATATGAAAAATTAAAATGTTTCTGTTGGTATTTGAAGTAAATGAAAGACTTTTTCAAATTTTTGTGAGAAATTTTTTTGTCTGAAAATATAAAAAATTAAAATGTTTCTGGTGCTATTTGAAGTATTTTTTTTTTCATCGGCTAGAAATTGTATGTTTATCAGTAAATATAGTATTTATTTAATAATAATAATAATAATAATAATAATAATAATAATACCTAATATATTTTATTGAGCATTCCTACATGTTAACAACAACACATTCCTAAAGATATCAGTGGTATGGAAACTTTATTTTTAATAATTTTTAATATGCACGCTTTTCATCTTTTCGTATTTGTTTAATTGCTCTGAAATTTGTATCAATTTAATACTTCTTAATCTTAAATAATTCTGATAATTCTAAGTTTAAGGCTCATCATCTCCAAGAGTTTACATAAATCATTAAAAACGTATCCTAAAATTATTGTGCAAACAATCGATACATTTGATAATTTAAAATTATATTTCAATAATAGTTGCAATCAATAAATATTAACCACCAATTATATTCCAAATAGTTTCTCCGTGCTTCCGACTGACAGCTATGCAAATAATACTGCAGTTTCGTCGAGTTTGGTTGTGTGTGTTTCGGTCGCGAAACGCGGTGCGGAGTTTCCGAGTTCCTCGAGTCGAGAAATTCGCAAGCGACAAAGCACTTTCAAAGGATTAATATTGTAGGGGTTCGGAAATTCCACTTATTTTATTTTGACTTTATTGTCTGTACATAACTGAGTTTAGTTCGACGTTGTCAACTTAGTTTCGGAAACGGAAACTTTTCGAATTGTAAATATTTAGTTTTCCCAATTAAAATTTAATTTATTCGTTGTGGAACGAATTTTGATAATTTTTTTCCCAACAATCTAATCGAGAGTTTTTTAATAAAGAAGAGACACGAAAGAAGTCTTATAGGTTTTAAGTTTATATTTTTCACTCACAATAACAAAAAAAAAAAAAAAATTGGAAATAGAATGATCAAGTTTTGTATGCAGAGAAAGAACGCATATTTTTAAATTGTTATATTTTTTCCAATAACTTATTTCTCTCTTTGGCACTTTTCTCAGAGTTTCCGATCTTTCTTCCATTTCATAGTTCTCCACCACCTCCTTGCCCTCGTTTTGTCCTCTTCCTGGTTCACATCCTTGCAGTCCGACCATTAATTTCTCCAATCACCTCTAATTATTTAAAAAAATATTCCTCACGAGCACTATTTGTTGAAATGCGTAACTCATGGATAATAAATTGCACCGATTCATTCGCATTTATTATTTTCTCTTGTGATTTTAGTTCGAACAACCTGAATGATTTTATCGATTACATTTCGAAGAATAATCGGTTTGTCTAATCGGAATATATGAGAAAACAACCAGGTCTAAACGTAATATAAAGCGGGGAATTTCCGAACGAAACGAATGGAGTGCGGCGTATAAATCTGTCCTAATCCCGGCATTTCTCAGTTTTCCGTGAACTTGTAAAGATAAAAGTAAGAACGTACTTTTCGGGAACTTTGCGAAAGTCCCCGCCGAGCGTTCTGACCGAGCTTAGGAGGTTAAGAGCGTCGGCCCCCTTAAGTGATTTAAACTTGTCGCCTTCGTAATAATTTATACTTAAATTTAAATGTCTAGAGACAATAAGGCAGAAAATAAAAAAGTTAACTTTAAAGGAAATACTAACAAAAAATATTGAGAAAAACTACAGGGTCCGACAGAGAAACATGATGATTTTTGAAATGATAATACAAAGTTGTAATTTGATAAAAAAACAAAATTTACTTTTGTTTCTTACTGAGACATAGATGCCATTTATGACTGAGCAGAAAAAACTCTAAATTTAAAAAAAGTTAATTATTAATAATAATGTTCTCCAAAAGATGACGATATATGGTAGTGAAGTTTTCTGCTTTGCTCGCTGAACCATATATTGTGGAATCGTCTGAATTTGCCGAGGAATTGCATTTTTTAATTCCTGGGTAGTGCGTGGTTTGGTTTAGTTGTATAATAATACATGTAATAATATTTTATAATAATAATAATAATGAAGTTAATGAGGAAATATTTTGTTAGATTAAAACTTCGACAAAATAACAAAAATTATTCAAGCCCTAAACCAAAAATTATGATAATTTTCTCCTTTCCATTATTTTTTCTCCCTCTCCACATGCCTTTGATATTAACACTTTAGCTACCTTGACATTCTTGGACAGGAATAATGTTTTAGGAAAATTACAAAATAAAAAAAAAAAAACTGTCAAGTTGCCTATGTTTTAGAAGACATGTTTTCTATTTCGCGTTTCCTCATTGGTGTTTTCAAAAATGTTTGCTGCAGTGAGGAATTGTATAGATACTGTATAATAAGTCCCACAGATATATTTTCAGTATAAAAACTGTCAAAACAGATCAGAGTTTTAAATTTGATATTAAATGTCATAATATTGGGATTAATGTGGATTATTTGTTAGATATTATCTGATAACATAGGGATTGTACTTTTTAGATATTCAACAATTCAAGTTAATGAGATCACGTGATTATGAAACAAGAAGAGGAGGAATTAACCTTTTAATAGACTATTTGATATGCACACGAACAACACCTTCGTTCGTGTAGAAAGTAATGTTGAAATGGGCACAGATCACAGATTGTTGACTATGCGCACAAGATGACAAAAGAAAATAGGGATCTAAAGAAAACTATCAAATTAACGTAAACCAGCTAGGAAATGAATAAAAACCAACCCCAAACAAAATACAAGAAAATTAAAAACAGGAACAGCGTAGCAAATCCTGGAAAAATGGACATAAATATAAAAATCGGCGACAGAAATATTATTAAGATAAATGTCAATATATACAGCAAGGGTTTTAATCGCTTGGAAATATATACAACCAGTAAGGACAAAACATTGTTTTCTCACCACAACTTGTCGAACCCAGAGGTCTTTTTGGGATTGTTAGGAACTATTCCAGCATTTACTGCAACGATTATTAGGTCCAACTTAGAAATTCTAATCAAAATCACCGTTCAGAAAACCAAAACAAAAATCAAAAAACTGTAATTATATCTAAAATAAAATTCCATTGATCCAACTAGGATTTGAACCCTAGACCTACTGGCCTATCGACTGAGCCATCAGACCCTAAGACATAGAACTATACACAATAAATCAATATCATTATAGTCAACAGAAACTGCAAAAATAAAAAGTTAGAAAGAGTTCGTAGAAAACAGGAAACAAATCTCAGATCAAAACTTATTTGAAAATACTAGGAAGAAAACTGGTAATAATAGAGAAAGAAGTTACCAATAAAGCTAACAAAAATTAGGTTAAATGATGAAAACGAAATCATAGAGGACGGAGAGAATTTCACAATGAAATTTTTAACAGTAGAAGATGATAAGGTGATAAGGTGATAAGGGGAAAAAAGCCAGAGTAAAAATTAAGGAACGAGGAAAAATTGTAACGGCAGAAAAGCAATCTTTATGGTGGAAAAACCATAAGTTTATTCACAATAATAAATTTGAAAATAGAACGAGACATATTTAACATTTATATTAGTGGCAACAGAAACGCAGACGAATAAAAAAAAAAATATTTATAGAAGAGTGGCAGTGGCAGTGAGAATAAATCTTAAATTTAAATATATTTTGGAGAGGTTAGCTTAAATTAAAAAAAAATATATATTAAAAATATACTAAATAGGACAAGAAGGAACTACAACAAACAACAAATAAATAGAGAAAGAAGTTAAGGAAATGGGAAACAAACAACACAAAAGCTAGATAATTATTATGCGTAGCGTTATACGGGTGTCCCCGAAAGGTCTGTACAAAATAATAACACATATTCCTGAGGCCAAAATAGGACGATTTAACCGAACTTACCTCTATTCTAAGTTGCTTCGTTTAGCCGCTAGAGGGATGCAAATGTCCTGAAAAGAAATCGTTTTTTGGAGAAAACTTTCTAACGCTTATCGCGATTGGGACCAAATTTGGTATGCGGATTATATGGCATGTTATTTTCTCTTCTGCCTGTTTTGTAAGTGGTCAAAAAATGGTCATCCACATCTTAACCCATTAATGCCCACTGTATGATTTATCATACATAAGGTTTTCGAATTTTCTAGGTTATGTAGTAATTCGAATCTGTCATATCTAAAAGCTTTGTGACTGTTAGGCGATTAAATAATAACAATATTCTATAGTGTTAACATTAGTTTTGCAATATTGTGCAGTTGGTAGTTGTTAGGAAGTATTTTGTAAGGAACGGAAAATTTTTCATTGAAATTGTTTTCTTACTGTAAACTTTGTATTCAAGTTTTTCTCTTGGACGTTGTTCTATACAGTGCAGTTATCATACCTAAGCATGGACTAGTGCGTTATACCCCGTGCTTTGTCTGTAGTGTATCAANAAAATTCCAATGAACTTGCACTAGTGTTGGTTCCCCCGGATGATGGAATTGACAGCGATAAAGACGATGGCGTAAGTGACGATGATGCTTCATGCAGTATTCATGATCTTGGAAAAGGAATTTTACGACAACCTGGCGAGATTTATTGTGTATAAGACAGAGAAAAGATACCTTTATTACCTGAAAGAAATTGACATTAGAGAAATAGTGGATCATGAGCCTGACGAAGGTGAAGAAAGCGATCCCGACAATAACATACCATTGGCAGTACTATCCAGGAGGTGGAAGACAGAGGTATCAAAATTAGGCAATATCAAAAGAAGGAAATGGAAAGAGGAAGAGTTGCAGCAGAGACAAGTTAGATTAAAAATTGAAAAAGATTCAGTACCAGAGTTTGTTCAAAAAATAAAGGAAGATAATCTTCAACCTGTTGATATTTTCAAATTATTCTTTGATGAGAAATTCATTCAGAATATATGCGAGGAAACACAGAAATATGCTAGTTTGAAAGGAAATCACGACTTTAGAGTAAGTGGTAACGAAATGTACGTCTACTTGGGGATTCTGGTTCTGTCTGGATACAATAAATTGCCGAGTCGAAGACACTATTGGGAAACCAAAGCAGATACTTACAATAGTTTAGTAAGCAATAGTATATCAAGAAATAGATTCGAAGCAATACATCGATATTTACATTTCACCGATAATAATAAACTTGATCCCAACAATAGAATTCATAAAGTCCAACCTTTACTTGATCAGGTAAATAAAATTTCCCAAAAGCTAAATCCTCCTCTTGCTTCATCATTTTCCATCGACGAGGCAATGGAGCCGTACTATGGCCACCACCGTATGAAGCAATTTATTCGTGGGAAGCCAATTAGATACGGCTTCAAGTTTTGGTGTCTAACAACTTCGAATGGTTATCTGCTGAAATTTTACCCGTATTGCGGTGCTGGAGATAAAGAAATTGGCAAATCGCTTGGTACAAGTGTGACTGAAAAGCTATGTCTGGGTTACATACCTGAAGATTCTACAATATACCTAGACAACTATTTTAATTCTTTGACTTTGCTGCATAACCTGAAAAGTTACAACATCACACATGTGTGGGTACAATTCGGTCGGATAGAACAGAAAAAGCACCACTGCGAGAATTAAAAAAACAAGTTCGAGGATCATCGCATACTATAAAAGACATAAATAATGGTAATAACTCGTTGGCATGATAATAGTCAAGTAACTGTTGCGACAAACCTCGCAGATGACTCTATTTGTCTCACGAAAGGATCTTGTTGTCGGTGGTCTAAGAAAGAAAGATCTAGAATATATATTGAACAGCCGACATTGATTGATTTGTACAATCAGGGAATGGGTGGGGTGG